>WSTY01000124.1:0-31447 GCA_019633465.1 Tulasnella sp. 417
CAAGTGACTCTGGGCGCCGAGAGATCGGGAGAGAAGCGCATCCCCCGGCCGCGTTCAGCATTGTGGAACTTGTCAGATTGATCGATGGCCAAGCTCGCGCTGGGAGCCGACGGGGGATTTCGTTCCAAGTACTCGGGGGATTGGGTGGGATTTGGTGGTGCAACGACGCGGCGACCGTGCTGGTTTTGGACGACCCGTTCCCCCCTCTGCCCGTCCACTTGCCCGCGGGTGGTTACCCTTTCATCTAATGGAGACCGATATCTCAAGGGCCCATCCAGGGAAGTCCGTGAACTGTCCATTGCTTCGAAGGAGTTGGTGGAATTGGGAGACGAGTATATCAATGAGTCGCTTTCACTTTAGGTGGATGACTCTTCGACGTTCAGCATTGTGGGTGGGGCCTCCATGGTGCGAACGTCAGCGTTGGAAGGTTCTTTCGTCTTCTCCAAACCCCCGCCTAAATTAAATCTAACGGATTTCACCACCAGCTTCGACCTTGAAAGGGCATCTAGGACGCGCTTGGCGGAGTTGAGGGGCATCTGAAACCGCGGTGGCTAGTCGTGCAGGGAATATGCCGGTGGCCGCAATGGTCTGCGGAGGACCGAATGAGACGCCCGTGCGGACGAGTGCACGTTTCGAAAGTTTTGAAAACGGTAGAGTTGGGGTGTTGCTGGGGCAAGGGAGGCGAGTGCGGCGGGTTTGGGTACTTCAGTGCATGCGCCTGTGGACCGGGTCTTGCTTCAAACTCTCCATCTCCCTCCTCCAGTCTCGCGGTACTTTCATCCTCCAGCAATAACGAGGCGTGGTTCGTTTCGAATATAGGGCTTGTGCTACCACGAAGGTTCGATCGCGTCTTCCGATCGTAGTTCTCCTTGCCGACACATGTGTTCGTTCTCGCCCGACCATCCTCCCGCCAAAGCAAGCCTGAGCCCATACGTGTTTCGGTAAAGCTTGAATACAGGGACCGCATATTGCAACCGAGTCTGTTGAGACTTCGTGGCTGAGTCGAAGATGTCGATGATTGAACAACGTAGGATTGGCCTCGACCAACACTGCTCCGTCCATGCAGAGTCGGCACTTCCAGCACGGTGATAAATATGAGGATGCAGCCGAGATTGCGGAAAAAAAGCGCAAAAATGGGGTAGATTTTGAAGACTACAGGCTTGAAAGTTCCGCACCACTGCGTAAGGGAGCTGGTAATTCAATGTTCGGTAGGGGGACGGGAACCCTGCCGCCCCTGAGCTGGTGGGATCCGTTCGTCAGTCGCAGTTACTTTTGGTTCGCCTCAAGGTAGACGGGAGACTAACCAAGATAGTTTCCCGTTGAGCCTGTAGCACTGTGTAGTCCGAAGCTCTGTGCCGCTGTCCCAACGGCCCAAGTGGGACGCCTTCGAGGCCTTAACGGCGCCTGCGGTCTACACGGGTTGTTTCGGCCATCTGAGCCAACGGATCATCCTCGAACCAGGATGCCTCGAGGGCAAGTTGCGAGGCATTGCAAGAACGGGATGTGAAGGCGGTCAGGAACATTTGAACTGATCATGCGCGGTGCCAACTGACGTTTGAATGGACCGCGTTGATGAGGCGTGCGGAGCAAGGCTCTGCGCGGTACGGCGGTCGAGGCTGCCCACGATAGTACGCTCAATATTGCCGATGCTGCGCGTATCGACCGAAGGAAGGCGTAGAGGGGAGAACGGCGTTACTGGTGAAAGCAAGCTGGATGGTGGGGCATAGTTGTATTTTCTTGGCGGTCGGTTCATATTCAAACTGCGGTCGGGACGATGCACCAGCCGGCAGACTACTCAATGCCACCGGTCAGTGGAAGAACCAGAGATAGAGGGAGAGATAATTCTACCATCTCTGCATCCTGGTATGGCGGACTAGTCGGGGGGATGTGCGTGCAGGAGAGAGGGGCAGTCGTTGGACAAGTTTGTTTGGGAATCATCGAACCGCTTACGTGAAGCGACGCCAAAACACGCCCTGAATTTCTTTTGAGGGCCAAGTCCAGAACCCTTCCAACCCCTTCTCGTCCTGTGGGATCCACTCTATAAGGCCCCTGCCGTTCTTACTCTCTTACTGTAATATTGGTCCCCTCACCCCCCCCCCCCCTTACATCATTACATTCGCCGCACCACGCCTTCACCTCCCACATCGTACCCCACCACCACCATCCGCCTCTCCCTCCTGCAATACAGCTTATTTTATTGGCAGCTTTAGACATCACGTTTGTCTTTTGTCGCCGCGCCTGGCTCGGTTTACTGCTTGTTAGTCGTGCTCGTGGCCTTTTGTTTTCCCTCTGCCTTCCCTCTGTCCCTCTCGCTCTTTTTGGTGTTTATTGGTCCTGGATTCGACCCCACTATCAACCGCACGCTTGTACACTACCGGCATAGTCATCAACGCCACTCGCTCATAACGTCTTCTCCCTACCCTTGCCCTTATATCCAGCGCTTCGTTGCTATCTTGGTTAGCTTTTGGGAACTATAGTCGATACACTCGGACCTTTAGCTGCGGTTTCTCTTCTTAGTGAGCGCCCCCTCAGAGATGATCGTGCAATATCGATTTCTTTTCGATGGCACTGGTGTGCTGGTGTGCTTGGGAGGAGGTAAACTCGCACATACGATTTCTCTCGGTGAAAAAGGGGAGCGAGATGATCATTCGTGGTTAGGGATTTCTGGCCGTAGTCGATAAGATTCGATTTCCTCTGTCAGCGAATTGGCGAGCCTCTATCCGTCCGAGGAGCTGTGCTTAAACTACCAAAATCTCGAAAACGAAGGTTTATAAGCGATCAACAATAAGTCAATTTTCATATCATCCACATTGTCTCCAGCGGTTGACCAAGGAATAAGGCACTGGGCGCAATAACGGCGCGTTTAGACGATTGAACCCCGCGGCGCACAGTTAGGATGCAATGCAATGCAAGTGGCTGATCGTTGC
Source organism: Tulasnella sp. 417 (assembly GCA_019633465.1). Lineage (NCBI taxonomy): Eukaryota > Fungi > Basidiomycota > Agaricomycetes > Cantharellales > Tulasnellaceae > Tulasnella > Tulasnella sp. 417. Next base: position 2,928 of record WSTY01000124.1, read on the forward strand.
TCCCCCCTCCCCTGAAATTCACTGAGATCCTTTTTTTCAATTGCCGGGCGTGACTGCGATTATTACATGCCGAATAGATCAATTGAGAATCGTGAGTGGGACAATCGACGATGGAATGACAGGTAGCTACGAGCTAGTCAAATTGCGAGGATCTGCGAAACGTCAAAAAAGGAAAGGTGATCACCCCTACGGACAATGAGTGTCCCATCAACGAGGATAATTACACGCCGAGCATCGCCCCAGTACTCGGGAGGAAGCCAAAAGAAGCGGGAGGAAGATAGTAGTATCCAATGGTTTTCGAAGCTGGGACGTTTATTGAGTGAGTGCTGGTGCAGAGTTTCAAACTTTTGTTGTGTGATAAGACTCCATGAATCTGAGCTGCCATCCCAATAATTTGCGGTGAGAAGGGTTCCGTCAGGGGAGAAGTGGAAAGACACAGGCAAAGTGCGACCCGTCAGTGGCTCGGTCACCGCCGCTCCGGTCTGTGCATTCCAGAGTTGGATTTCCCCGTATTGGGATCCAGATGCCAGAACCTTACCATCGGGTGAGAAGGAGACTAATACGACGAGATGGGTGTGTCCCATGAGCGGTTTGCCCACCGCCGCTCTGGCCCGAGTATCCCAGAGTCGGATTGTGCGGTCGTAAGACCCGGATGCCAGAATCTTGCTATCGGGTGAAAAGCAGACTGAGCTGACATAGCGAGTGTGTCCCATGAGTGGTTCGCCAAAGAGCTCTCCGGTTTGAGTATCCCAGAGCTGAATCGTCTTGTCATCGGATCCGGACGCTAGAACATTGCCATCGGGTGAGAAGCAGACTGATCTAATCCAGTCAGCGTGATAGGTGAGGGGTTCGCCCACCGCCGCTCCGGTTCGGGTATCCCAGAGTCGAATGGTGTTGTCCTTGGATCCGGATGCCAGGAGGTTGCTGCCGGGTGAGAAACTGAGCGAGCCGACACCGCCAGTGTGACCTGTGAGTGGTTCGCCGACCGCGGCTCCGGTTCGAGTATCCCAGAGTCGAATCGCCCCGTCAGCCGATCCGGACGCCAGAACCTTGCCATCGGGTGAAAGGCATACTGAGGTAATCTCTCGAGTTTGATCTGTTTGTGGTTCTCCAACTGGCGCCCTAGCCCAAGCATCCCAGAGTCGAATTGTGTTGTCCTCACATCCGGATGCCAGGACATTGCCATTGGGTGAGAAGCAGACTGACATGACCGAGTTAGTGTGACCTTTGAAGGGTTCACCTGCCGCCGCTCCGGTCCAAGGGTCCAAGAGTCGAATTGTGTTGTCAATGGACCCGGACGCCAGGAGACTGCCATCGGGTGAGAAGCAGACTGAGTTAACCCAGCTAGTATGAGCCCTGAGTGGCTCGCCCACTGCCGCTCCTGTCCGAGTGTCCCAGAGTCGAATCGTCCCATCCCCGGATCCAGATGCTAGAACATTGCCATCGGGCGAGGTGCAGACTGACATGACGCAGCCAGTGTGACCTCTGAGTGGTTCGGCTGCTTCGGTTCCAGTCCGAGCATCCCACAGTCGAATCGTGTGGTCATCGGATCCGGACGCTAGAACATTGCCATCAGGCGAGGAACAGACTGCCCTGACCCAGCCTGTGTGACCGGTGAGGGGTTCGCCCAATGCAGCTCCTGTCTGAGCATCCCAGAGTCGAATTGTCTTGTCACCGGATCCGGACGCCAGGACCGTGCCACCGGGTGCGAAGAACACGGAGGTAACACGGCCAGTGTGACCCGTGAGTGGCTGGCCAACTCTTTCTCCTGTTCGGGTATCCCAAAGTCGAATCTTGTTGTCATCCGAACCGGACACCAGAACCTTGCCATCTGGCGAGTAGTGGACGGAGCAAACTGCGCCACCGTGTCCGGTGAGCGGTTCACCTACTGACATGCCGGTCTGTGTATCCCACAGGTGGATTGTTCCGTCCGAGCACCCAGACGCCAAGAGCTGACCGTCTGGTGAAAATGCCACTGCGTTTACACAACCTCCTGTAGACCGGGTCCAGAGGTTCGATGGCCAGGTTGCGGTCCGGAGACCTCGTAGAGTTTGAACTTTTGCATATTTACCATACAACCTCCATATTTCCGTTTCTGTGGGGCAATGAGGAATTGCTGAAACGTAAAGATGGAGCGGCGAGAATGCGATTGGTTCCGAAAATGCCGTGATGAATCGCTGAACATCGTTCCACAATGTAGCGAGTGAGCCGAGATCTTTTACACCCTTGGGCCGCTGCTTTGGACTCGACTCAGTCCTAATTGACGCGCTAGAGTTCAAATTCGAATATGAAGCTCACCAGCAGCCATTTATGCGTACACCTCCCCATCTTAACCGCCTCTCCTGTTCCTCCAATTAGGCCCATCACTTCGATCCAAAACATGAGTCTCTCCTTGCTGAATGATTCAAATTCTGCCAAGTCGATTGTAGTGGCATTTTCACCCGACTCCGGCCACGACACTCCATCTGTGAGATGGGAAGACCACGCTCTGCAGCAGTACCGAACCGCCTGGGACACGTTCCGTTCCACGATGGTTTGAATCTCCGAGCCGGGTTTCGAAAGATCGGACACGCCACAAATGTTCTCCTTCAGATGTTCCCGCATCACGTCAAAGCATTTGTTTGCTAATTGCATATGATACGAAATGAGGTCAATGTAGTAGGGTTGCTGCTCGCATCGGTGCTTGCTGGTAAGCAAATCGCGAATCGACGTGTGCATTAGATGCATTGGATTAGCGGCCGATGGAGGGATGAAGAGGAGGGAATTAAGGTCGGCGAGAATGTCTTTGCGCAGGAAGAGGATGATGTACGATTGATCCGTCCCATGGAACACTTGGTGTTTGCCATAAAGGCTCGCGATGACCTCGAGGGAAACAGGATAAGGCGCCACCACGAGTGCTCCAAGCACGCTGCGCAGAATATCCCGCCTGATAGGGTCTAGCCTTACGTTGTCAAAGGCCTTGGACAGAATTTGGTGATACAAATCATCCAGTCCGCTCCACATCGAAGGCCGGACCAGCAGCTCCCTTAATCGATCCACAGGGGACCCATTGCCGACATACGTAATGGCTGTACGAGCCCACTGAAATAGGCCTTGAGACATCTCCACCAGCCGCTCGACGTCCTTGGGTGAAGGCCAATCCGTTGGAACGTCGGAATCCGAATCCCTGATTTGTTGTAGGGCTTGTTCGATGAATCGCTTGAGGTCGTTCTTGACATCGGCGACCGCATCCAAGTCTACCAGGTTCCATTTTCTAGGCTCAAGAGCACGGAGAAGTGGAGCCTCCGGGCGACACGTGAGGAGGAACTTAACGTTGCTCGGTAATGTCGCAGAGTGCCGATCTATCAGACTGACGAAGTCAATAGCATCCTTGAGATTGTCGCATTCGTCCAAAGCGTCAGCAACGATGAGAATGGGGTGGGATTGGTTCTGGAGTCCTGCAAGGGAGGAAACAATGAGGGTTTCGAACTGCTCTTTAAGTCGTTGGTCCGCGATGTCCTCGTTCTCTCGAACACTGTCCAAGATCGCGTTCTTGACCTCTGGAATTAAGCTGTTTGCCAGTTGCCTTGCAATCGCGCACACGATACGCGTGTTCAGTGTGTTCTGGCCCCGACGGAAGTGAAATATTGCGCATGACGCTCGGTACTTCCAGCTGTGAACTACGGTTGATGCGACGGTCGACTTCCCCCGCCCCGCCATCCCGCGAATCCACAATACGCGGTCGGAGGAATCTCCTATCCAACTATCGATTCGTTCAAGAATCTCCACTCTAGTTCCCGGAAAGCAGATGACGTCTTCGACCGCGTTTCCTTGTGCTCCATATTTTCCGTCTCCTAGGCATCTTAGAAGGCGGCGCTGTTGTTCTCGGAGTTCGCGATCCTCTAAAATTACACGTCAAGAAAAGTTGATGTCATAGCATTGGAACGACTGACTGAGTTCGCTTATGGCATCGTGGGTATCCAAGCTCACTAGTAGCTGGCCGAGAGCAAATTTTGTCAACTGTGAGGCGAACACGATCTGTAATGTACTCACTTGCATCTCTTCCAGGGCCACCTGTACTGTCCCCTGATAGGACTTTAATACCTCGGCGTGGTCCCGAGAGTTAAAGGCTTTGCTGAAGCGACCCAACGATTTCCACTGCTTGACCTGGTCGTGCACATCCCCGAGCTCTCTAGACAAGGTGTCAATACAACAACTGAAGCCATGTCCCTCCACGTACTTGTGTAAGTGACCGATGTAGTCCGCTATCTCCTCCCCATGACTTGCGTTTCGTTTCTTCGTGAACCCTTCGAGAAGTGTGGACAGTTTCGTTGTTTGGGCTCCGAGGTCGTTGGCTAAATCGTTGTTCTTGTCCATAGTCTGAAATGATTGCCGTTAGGCCCACGGAGATTCAAGACGATGCAGGTTTCCGCACCTGGATCGTTTCTACGAACGCCAATCCAACCTTCGCGACGGCTCCGACATAGCTCCCGACAACAGGAATAGAGCCAGAGGCAATTTCTACACCCTTGAACGTCTTCCTTGCGGTTGCGAGAGCCTCATTGCGGACGAGATTACGAGCTGCGTTGTCCTCTGGCACGCGAGAGAGAGTATTTTCATTATCGGCTGTGCTGGATGGTAAAGAGTCTAGGGCGCCGCCGTGTTCAGTGGGTTTCGATTGAAGTTGGAGAGGGACAGACAGGAGCTGCTGATTTGACGCATTCGGTTGAGAATGTGCTGCCGGGGCTATTCTGCTATCCACCAAATTATCTACCGAGAAAGACGGGCATGGATTACCCGCTAGTCGCGGATGACTTAGATTCACTCACCATCGGCTGTCTCTTGATCTAAGTACTTCTGTAAACGGTATCAGGTGATGTTGAGAAGTGGAGTCTGGGAGCTTACCTGGAGCGAATCTATAGCTTTGGACAGATCGTCTTGGCAAGTCTTTAAGAGTAACGTGCATTTACTTGGGCGGTTTGATGTCATGGACTTGATTAGCTGAAGGACGTTCCATTTCTGCATGCTAGCCTTAGATGATGCGTCTTTCAATCGCAGATGAATGCCCTCCAGAACCCTGCGAGAGACAAGCTGTAGCACCCTGATCGCTTCGGGAGTCCTACACGTACCTGAGGTATTCTTTGACGGCTCCTTCAAGTTCTTGGGAGAGTGTGTCTAAACCCTTCTGAACATTTGGTGAGGACTTGGCTGTCACCAACAAGCTCGTTGCGGTGCTTTCCGATTCGGATGGCCACTCCATGCCCTGGAGAACAGGTCAGATGCAGCGAGAACACATGAACGATACAAACTTACCGCGAGTATTTCTGTGATCGCACATTTCAGAGACTCAACTTTTTCATTCAGACTTTCCGGAGGGCCTGCGTCGGCAGGGGCTAACCGGGGAGACCGACTGAACATCCCTACACGATTCGGGGAATGCCGGTCCCAAGTCAGTGGGGATCCAGCGGTCGTGATCATGCAGACTTCTATTACCTCAAGATAGTTCTATTTGGGCAACAACTGAAAGATAGGATGTGAAGGTGGTGCGAGGTCAGGAGCACAGCAGCGTGACTTCGAAAGGTTCCATTCTCGCGAACACTAGAACAAACAAACCAGGACCACACTTCTGGGAGCAGTCCTATCTCCATATGATCAGATAAACTAGGGGTACAGAATGCACCCCCTACCAATGTGCCTTACGTGGGAGAGCGTTAAGGAATTCTGACTGGAGGGAGGCGATTCAATGGCGGGAACTCCACCGTGTATGTGAATATCCAGCGAGTGTCGAATGCTTAACAACATTGGCTCACGATAGGGGGGGGGGGGGTATTATTTTGTATAGCTAGCTGAGTTAGCTAGTGAAGTCTGTCTGGAAGTCATCGAACAGGTAACGGGTTCGAGAGAAATCGTAACGGGCGGGGCCTAAAATGCGCGGAAACGCGGGCCGGAGGATCTGGAGAAAGGGGTCTGGGGTCTATGGTCACGGTAATTGCTATGTGAAAGACTGGCCCGGGTTCCTACCACGAAGCAGACAAAAAGAGGGTTTCTCTCGGACCATCTGAAGCGCGAATCCCCAACGGACAGGACTAAGGCTAAAGGACGAGCGAACGCCGACTTCCAAGGCTTTAGGGGAGTGGTGGTGGTGGTGGTGGTGGGCGACTGCCTGAAGAGATGCTGGCGGCGACGAAGGAGGGAGACAGAGGAAATAGAGTCGGACGCAATCGGCATTTTCCGCTCCCACCGCCTCCCGAACGACGCCACCTCGCCGCAATCGAATCACCCTGATCCCGTCTCGTAGTGGCATTCGGATCTAGCGATTGGCGCTCGACCCGAATGCCCTTCGTCATCGTAATCCAAGAGTGAATCGAGATGCTCCTCGAGCGCTTGGGGCAAGCCTACGCTGAGCAGTGGATGGTTGGTGACATGAGTGTAGATGAAAGGGTTGGTGCGATCGGTGTTAACGACTTGGTACCGGTATCGGAAGAAACAGGTCTTTTCGTTTGTCCGACGAGAAGTGACTCTGGGTGCCGGGAGACTGGCGGGAGGGGGAAAGCGCACCCCCCGGGCGCGTTCGGCATTGTGGAACGAACTTGTCAGATTAATCCACGACCAAGTTCGTGCCGGGAGCCGAGAGGAGATTTCGTTCAGAGCACCGGTGTGATTGGGTTGGGTTTGGTGGTGGAACGACCGGGCGACCGTGCTGGCTTTGGACGACCTGCTCCCCCCCTGCTCGTCCATTTGCCCGCGGACGGTTATCCTTTCATCTAATGCAGACCGATATGTCGAAAGGGAAGTCCGTTCACTGTCCAATCCATTGAAGGAGTTTGTGGAATTTGGAGGCGGGTATTGGAATGAGTCGCTTTCACTTTAGGTGGGTGACTCTCCGACCTTCAGCGCGGTTGGTTGTGCTTGAACGTCAGCTTGGAAGACTCTTTTGTTTTCTCCAACCCCCCGCCCAACTTGAATCTGACGGATTCCACCACCATCAACGACCTTGAAAGGTCAGCAAGGACGCGCTTGGCGGAGCTGGGGGGGGGGCATCTAAAACCGCGGGTGGCGAGTCGTGCAGGGAATATGCTGGTGACCGCGACGGTCCGCGGAGGAGCTAAAGAAAAGCCCGCGCGGACGAGTACAAGTTTGGAAGTTTCAAGAGGGTTTTAAAAATGGTAAAGTTGGGGAGTTTCTGGGGTACGAGAGGCGAGTGCGGCGGGTTTGGGTGCTTCGGTGCATGCGCCTGTGGACGGGGCTGGCCTTCGAATTCTCCATCTTCTTCCTTCCCTCTCGCGGTACTTTCACCCTCCAGCGATATCGAGGCGTGGTTCGTTTCGAATCTTGAGCTTGTGCTATCACGAAGGTTCGATCGCTTCTTCCAATCGTCGTTCCCCTCCTTGCCGACACATTTGTTCGTTCCCGCCGGACCGTTCTCCCGACAAAACACGCCTGAGCCCATACGTGTTTCGGTAATGCTTGAACATGGCGCCCGCATATTGTAACCGAATTCACTGATACTTCATGGGTGAGTCGAAGATGTTGATGATTGAACAAGGTAGGATTGTCCTCGACCAACATTACTCCGTCCATACGGCACTGTCGGGACTGCTGGGACGGTGATAAATTTGAGGATGCTGCCGAGATTGTGGAAGAAAGCCCAAAAGTGGAGCAGACTTTGACTACTATAGGCTTGAAGGTTCCACATCACTGCGTAAGGGAGTGGTAATTCAATGTTCGGCAGGGGAACGGAAACCCTGCCGTCCAGGAGATGGTGAGATCACTTCGTCAGTCGCGGTTACATTCCGTTCGCCTAGAGATAGCTGGGAGACTAACCAAAAATGGTTTCCCGTTGAGCCTGTGGCACTGTGTATTCCGAGGCTCTACGGTGTTGTGCCAACGCCCCAAGTGAGACGTCTTCGACGCCCCGACGGCCGTGCCGAAGTTCTATAAAGGCGATTTCCCACATGAGCCGATGGATCGTCCTCGAACCAGGATGCCTCGAAGGTAAGTTGCGAGATATTGTAGGAACGCAATGTGAAGGCGGTCCGGAACATTCGAGCTGGTCATGCGCGGGGCCAACCGAAGCTTGGATGGACGGCGTTGACGAGGTGTGACGGAGCAAGGCCTCTGCACGCTACGGCGGTGGAGGTTGCCCACGCTGGTACACTCAATACCACCGACGATACGCGTATCCATTGAAGGAAGGGGTAAAGGAGAGGACGGTGTACCTGGTGAAAGCAAGCTAGATGGTGAGGCAGACAAGGGGAGGGTCCTTTTGAATTTCTCCCCAGTCAGTTCATATTCAAACTGCAGTCGGGGATGATACGCTAGCTGGCAAACTACTCAATGCTATCGGTCAGTAGGAAGACCAGAGATAGAGGAAGAGATAACTTCACCATCTCTGCGTCCAGGCATGGCGGACTAGGGGGGATGGGCATGCAAGAGGGAGGGCGGCGTTGGACAAGTTTGTTTGGGGAACGGCTTACGTGAGGCGACGCCAAAACACGCCCTGAATTTCTGTCGAAGGGGCACGTCCAGAACCCTTCCAATAATCGGGCCACCTTCCAACCAGTACTCTAAGGCCCCTACCGTTCTTACTCTCTTAATGTTGGTCCCCTCACGCCCCCGCACCACGCCTTCACCTCCCGCATCGTACTCCCGCCACCGCCACCGCGCCTCCCCTGCGAGCGATGCCGGTTATTTTATCTCTAGCTTTTAGACATCACGTATGTCTTTTCGTGCCCTGCCTGGCCCCGGTTTATTTTTTATTAGCCGGCCTTATGGTCTTTGTTATCCCTATGCTCTCCCTCTTCCTTCTGCCCCTCTCGCTCTGTGTTTTTGTTCATCGGTCCTGGATTCCACCCCATAATCAATTGCATGGTTGCATACACACATAGTCAGCACAGTCCCGCCATTAACGCCCCACGCTCGTCATGTCCCGTCCCTATCCTTATCTGTCCAGCGCTTCGTTGATATCTTGGCTAGCTTGGTGGAACTATAGCTACTGATTCGGGCTTTTCTCTCTTATTTACTTAGCGCCCCTTCGGAGGCGATCGTGCAACATGAATTTCTTTTCGATGGTGCTGGTGAGCTGGCGTGTTTGGACAAGATGCGCGTGCGTGGGAGTAGATACGCTTGCACATACGACTTCTCTCGGTGGGCAATGGAGGGAGATGATCACTGGTGGTCAGGGAATTCCGGTAGTGGATAAGATTCAATTCTTCTGTCGGCGAATTTGTGAACCTCCATCTGTACGGGGAGCTGTGCTTAAACTACTGAATTCCCGAGAACGCGTGTTTATAAGCGATCGACGACGAGTTGAATCTTCATATCATCCACATGGTCTCCAAAACGCGATTAACCAAGAAGGAAGGTTCAGGCGCAATATCGGCACTTTCAGAAGATCGAATGCTGCCGCGCACCGTCAGGCTGCCATGCAAGTGGCAGATGATTGTTCCCGCCTCCTCTTGAAATTCACTAGGATTTTTTCTTCGATTGCGAGGCGTGAGTGCGAATCTTACATGTGGAAAAGACTAATTGAGAATCGTGAGCGGAAGAATTAACGATGGAAGGACGGGTAGCTAGTCAAGTTGCGAGGATCTGCGAAACGTCAAAAAAGGAAAGATGACCACCGCTACGCACAACGAGTGTCCCGTCAACGAGGGTAATTACGCGCTCTACATCGCCCCAGTACTTGGGAGGAAGCCAAAAGAACCGGGAGGAAGATAAGAGGACCCAATGGCTTTCAAAGCTTGGGCGCTTGGGGAGCGAAGGATGGTGGAGAGTATTAAATCTTTGATGTGTGATAAGACTCCACGAATCTGAGCTGCCATCCCAATAATTTGAGGTGAGAAGGGTTCCGTCGGGGGAGAAGTGGAAAGACTGAGCGAGAGTGCGACCCTTCAGTGGCTCCGACACTGTCGCTCCGGTATGGGCATTCCAGAGTCGGATTTCCCCGTCTTGAGAGCCAGATGCCAAAACGTTGCCATCGGGTGAGAAGGAGACTAACATAACGAAATGAGTGTGTCCCATGAGTGGTTTGCCCACCGCCGCTCCGGTCCGAGTATCCCAGAGGCGGATTGTGTGGTCGTCGGATCTGGATGCCAAAACCTTGCCATGGGGTGAGAAGGAGACTGCTCGAACCCAGTCAGTGTGGCCCGTAAGTGGTTCACCCACCGCCGTGCCGGTTCGAGTCGCCCAGAGTCGAATCGTGTTGTCCCCGGATCCAGACGCCAGAACCTCCCTATCGGGTGAAAAGCAGACTGACAGAACCTGTGCATTGTGACCTACGAGTGGTTCGCAGACTGCTGCCCCGGTCTGGGTATCCCAGATTCGAATTGTGTTGTCATAGGATCCGGATGCCAGCAGGTTACCGCCGTGTGAGAAACGGACCGAGTTGACACGGTGAGTGTGACCAGTAAGTGGTTCGCGGACTGGCTCTCCGGTTCGAGTATCCCAGAGTTGAATCGCCCCGTCAGCCGATCCGGACGCCAGAAGCTTGTCATCGGGTGAGAAGCAGACTGAAGTAACCTGCTGAGTTTGATCTGTTTGTGGTTCGCCAACTGGCGCTCTAGCCTGAGCATCCCAGAGTCGAATTGTGTTGTCATAGGACCCGGATGCGAGGAGATTGCCATCGGGTGAGAAGCAGACTGACATGACCGGGCCAGTGTGACCTGTGAGCGGTTCACCTGCTGATGCCCCGGTCAGAAGATCCCAGAGTCGAATTGTCTTGTCATAGGACCCGGACGCCAGGACACTGCCATCAGGTGAGAAGCAGACTGAGTTAACCCAGCTAGTATGATAGGTAAGGGGCTCGCCCACTGCCCCTCCGGTCCGAGCGTCCCACAGTTGAATCGACCCCCCGCTGGATCCCGACGCTAGAAAATGGCCATCGGGCGAGAAACAAACTGACATGACGTAGTCAGTGTGGCCGGTGAGCGGTTCGCCTGCTGCGGCTCTAGTCCGAGCATTCCAAAGTCGAATCGTTCGGTCATCGGATCCGGACGCTAGAACATTGCCATCAGGCGAGAAACAGACTGCCCTGACCCAGCCAGTGTGGCCGGTGAGGGGTTCGCCCAATGCAGCTCCGGTCTGAGCATCCCAGAGTCGAATTGTCTTGTCACCGGATCCGGACGCCAGGACCGTGCCACCGGGTGCGAAGAACACGGAGGTAACACGGCCAGTGTGACCTGTGAGTGGCTCGCCCACTGTTCCTCCTGTTGGGGTATCCCAAAGTCGAATCTTGTTGTCATCGGAACCGGACACCAGAACCTTGCCGTCCGGCGAGTAGTCGACGGAGCAAACTGCGCCACCGTGTCCGGTGAGCGGTTCGCCTACTGACATGCCGGTCTGTGTATCACACAGCTGAATCGTTCCGTCCGAGCACCCAGACGCCAAAACCTGACCATCCGGCGAAAATGCAACTGCTCTTACATTAGCCCGTGTAGACCGAGTCCAGAGGTTCGATGGCCAGGTTGCGGTCCGGAGACCTCCTCTAGTTCGAACCTTTGCATATTTACCATAGAACCTCCAGAATTCTGTTTCCGAGGGGCAATGAGGAAGTCCCGAAACGTAAAGGTGGAGCGGCGAAAATGAGATCGGCTCCGAAAATGCCGTGATGAACCGCTGGACATCGTTCCACAATGTAGTGAGTGAGCCGAGGTCTTCTACACTCCTGGGCCGCTGCTTCGGACCCGGTTCAGTCCAACGTGACGCGCCAGACTTCAACTTCGAATTTCCAACTCACCAGCAGCCATTTATGCGTACACTTCCCCATGTTAATTGCCTCCCCCGTTGCTCCGATTAAGCCCATTACTTCGATCCAAAACACAAGTCTCTCCTTGCTGAATGATTCGAATTCAGGCAAGAGAATTTTAGTCCTATTTTCACCTGGCTTCGGCCACTGAACTCCTTCGGTGAGATGGGTAGACCACGCTCTGCAGGAGTACCGAACCGCCTGGGACACATTCCGGTCCACGATGGTTTGAATCTCCGAGCTGGGTTTCGAAAGATCCGAGACACCACATATGTTTTGCTTGAGATGTTCCCGCATCACGTCAAAACATCTGTTTGCTAATTGCAGATGATACGAAACGAGGTCAATGTAGTAGGGTTGCTGCTCGCATCGGTGTTTGCTGGTAAGGAGATCGCGAATGGACGTGTGCATGAGATGCATTGGTTTAGCGGTCGATGGAGGGATAAAAAGGAGGGAGTTAAGGTCGGCGAGAATGTCTTTGCGCAGAAAGAGGATGATGTACTGTTGATCCGTCCCGTCGAACACTTGATGTTTGCCGTAAAGGCTCGCCACGACCTCGAGGGAAACGGGATAGGGCGCCACCACGAGTGCTCCAAGCACGCTGCGCAGAATATCTCGCCTGATAGGGTCTAGCCTTACGTTGTCAAAGGCCTTGGACAGAATTTGGTGATACAAATCGTCCAGTCCGCTCCACGTCGAAGGCCGGACCAGCAGCTCCCTTAATCGATCCACGGGGGACCCATTGCTGACATACGTAATGGCTGTACGGGCCCACTGAAATAGGCCTTGAGACATCTCCACCAGCCGCTCGACGTCCTTGGGTGAAGGCCAGTCCGTTGGAACGTCGGAATCCGAATTCCTGATTTGTTGTAGGGCTTGTTCGATGAATCGCTTGAGGTCGTTCTTGACATCGGCGACCGCATCCAGGTCTACTAGGTCCCATCTCCTGGGCTCAAGAGCACGGAGGAGTGGAGCCTCGGGGCGACATGTGAGGAGGAGTTTGACGTTGCTCGGGAACGCCGCGGAGTGCCGATCTATCAGACCAACAAAGTCAATAGCATCCTTGAGATTGTCGCATTCGTCCAAAGCGTCAGCAACAATGAGAATGGGGTGGGATTGGTTCTTGAGCCCCGTAAGGGGGGCAACAAGGAGGGTTTCGAACTGCTCCTTAAGTCGCTGGTCTGCGATGTCTTCGTGCAGTCGAATACTGTCCAGGATCGCGTTTTTGACCTCTGGGATTAAGCTGTTTGCAAGTTGCCTTGCGAGCGCGCACACGACGCGCGTGTTCAGTCTATTCTGGCCCCGACGGAAGTGAAATACTGCGCATGAGGCTCGGCACTTCCAGCCGTGAACTACGGTTGATGCGACGGTCGACTTTCCCCGTCCCGCCATCCCACGAATCCACAGTACGCGGTCGGAGGAATCTCCAATCCAACTATCAATTCGTTCAAGGATCTCCACTCTAGTCCCCGGAAAGCAGATGACGTCTTCGATCGCATTTCCTTGTGCTCCATATTTTCCGTCCCCTAGGCATCGCAACAGGCGGCGCTGTTGTTCTTGGAGTTCGCGATCCTCTAACACTACACGTCAAGAAAAGCCCATGTCGTAGCATTGGAAAGACTGACTGAGTTCGGCTATAGCATCGCGAGTATCCAGGCTTACGAGGAGCTGGCCAGGAGCGAAACCTCATCAACCTCGGTACGAAGACAATCTGTCAAGACACTAACTTGCATCTCTTCCAAGGCCACCTGAACTGTCCCCTGATAGGACTTTAATGCTTCCGCGTGGTCCCGAGAGTTGAAGGCTTTGCTGAAGCGACCCAACGATTTCCACTGCTTGACTTGCTCATGCACATCTCCGAGCTCTCTGGACCAAGTGTTAAGACAGCAACTCAGGAGATGGTCCCTCGACATACTTGTGTAAGTGGCCGATGTGGTCCGCTATCTCCTCCGTTTGACTTGCGTCCCGTTTATTTATGAAACTTTCAAGAAGTGAGGACAGCTTCGTTGTTTGGGCTCCTAGATCGTTGGCCAAATCGTCGTTCTTGTCCATAGTCTGACGCCATTGCCATCAGGTCTACGGAGATTGAAGACGGCGCAGCTTTTCGTACCTCGATCGTTTCTACAAACGCCAATCCAACTTTTGCGACCGCTCCGACATAGCTCCCAACAACCGGAATAGCTCCTGAGGTAATTTCTACCCCCTTGAAAGTGTTTCTCGCTGCCATGAGAGCCTCCTTGCGGATGGGACGAGGAGGTGCGTTTTCCGCTGGGACACGCGAGAGAGTATTTTGATCATCCATTGTGGCGGACAAAGAAGAGCCTAGGCGGCCGCCGTGGTCAGCGGATTTGTCTTGAAGTCGGAGAGAAACAGATAATAGCTTCTGTTTTGACGCATCCGGTTGAGAATGTGCTGCTGCGGTTGTTCTCCCGTCCGCCAAATCGGCTACCGAGGGAGACGGGTATGGATTACCCGCTAATCGCAATCGAATCGTATTTACTCACTATTGACTCCCTCTTGATCCAAGCACTTCTGTAAGCGGTATTAGCTGACGATAGCAACGCAGAAACCGAGCCTGGAAGCTAACCTGGAGCGACTTGGTAGCTTCCGACAGATCGTCTTGGCAGGTCTTCAAGAGTAACGTACATTTGCTTGGACGGTTTGATGCCATGGACCTGATTAGCTGAAGGAAGTTCCATTTTTGCATGTTAGCCTTGGATGATGCGTCTTTCAACCGCAGATGAATGCCGTCCAGAACCCTGCGGGAGACAAGGTGTAGCAGACTGATTGCTTCGAGAGTCCCAAACGTACCTGACGTATTCTTTGACGGCTCCTTCAACCTCTTGGGACAGTGTGGCTAAGCCCTTCTGAACATTTGGTGAGGACTTGGTTGTCGCCAACAAGCTCGTTGCGGTGCAGTCCGATTCAGATGGCCACGACGTGCCCTAGAGAACAGGTCAGATGCAGCGAGAACACATGAACGATACAAGCTTACCGCAAGGATTTCGGTAATCGCAAATTTCAGAGACTCTATTTTTTCATTGAGATTTTCCGGAGGGCCTGCGCCGGCAGGGGCTAACCAGGGAGACCGGCTGAACATCGCTACACGATTCGGGGAATGCCGGTACTAAGTTAGTGGGGATCCAGCGGTGATGATTATGCAGACACATACTACCTCAATATAATACTGTCTGGGCAGCAACTGAGGGATGGTTATGTGAAGGTGGAGCAGCACGGCAGCGTGACTTCGAAAGGTTCCATTCTCACGAAAACTAGAGCAAACAAACCAGGACCACACTTCTGGGAGCAGTCCTACCTCTATATGATCAGACAAACTAGGAGTACAGAATGCACTCTCTAGGAATGTGCCTCACGTCGGAGAACGTCAAGGAATTCTGACTGGAGAGAGGCGATTCAATGACGGGAACTCCACCGGGTATGTGAACCAGATTCCATCAACCCTCCTCACTACCCACCAAGTGTCGGATCCTTAACAACGTTGGCTCGCTACGTTACAATTGACTACTCGGAGAGTACATAGGGGGGGGGTTACCTTGTATATCTAACTGAGTTAGCTAGTGAAGTCTGTCTGGAAGTCATCGAATACGTGGGTGGGGCCTGAAATGCGCGCAAGCGCTGGCTGGGGAATCTGGAAAAGGGGATCTGGGGTTTATGGTCACGGTGATTAATATTGCTATGTGCAAAAGTGTCCCGGGTTCGTACCACGAAGCGGACAAAAAGAGGGTTTCTCTCGGACCATCTGAAACGCGAAACCCCAACGGACAGGACTAAGACTAAAGGAAGAGCGAACGCTGACTCCCAAGGCTTTAGGGGAGTGGTGGTGGTGGTGGTGGTGGTGGTGGTGGGCGATTGCCTGGAGAGATGCTGGCGGCGACGAAGGGGGGAGACAGAGGAGGTAGAGTCGGACAAAATAGCGAGCAATCGCCAGTTTCCCCTCCCACCGCCTACCGAAAAACGGTATCTCGCCGCGATCGAATCACCCTGATCCCATGTCGTAGTGTAATTCGGATCGGATGGATTGGCGCTCGACCCGAGTTCCCCTTCTTCATCGTAATCCAAGCGCGAACCGAGATGTTCCTCGTGCGCTTGGGGCAAGCCTACGTTGACCAGTGGATGGTTGGGGACATGAGTGTAGATGAAAGGGTTGATGTGATCGGTGTCAACGACTTGGTAACGGTATCGGAAGAAACAGCTCGCTTTG
This sequence comes from Tulasnella sp. 417, assembly GCA_019633465.1. Taxonomy (NCBI): domain Eukaryota; kingdom Fungi; phylum Basidiomycota; class Agaricomycetes; order Cantharellales; family Tulasnellaceae; genus Tulasnella; species Tulasnella sp. 417. The sequence goes on from WSTY01000124.1 coordinate 18,875, forward strand.
GTTCGTCGGACGAGAAGTGACTCTGGGCGCCGGGAGACTGGGGGGAAAGCCCATCCCCGCGGCCGCGTTCAGCATTGCGGAACTTGTCAGATTAATCCACGGCCAAGTTCGCGTCGGGTAGCCGAGGGGAGTTTCGTTCCGAGGACCGGTGGGATTGGGTCGGGTTTTGATGGTGCAACGACGCGGTGACCGTGCTGGCGTTGAACGACCCGTTCCCCCTCTACCCATACATTCGTCCGCGGACGGTTATCCTTTCATCCAACGGAGACTGATATGTCGAGGTCCGATCCAGGGAAGTGCGTGAATTGTCCATATTGCATGGAAGGGGTTGGTGGGATTGGGAGGCGGGTAGATGAATAAGTCGCTTTCACTGCAGGTGGATGATTATTCTTCGAACGTTCAGCGCGGTTGGTTGGGCTTGAATGGTGCGAACGTCAGCCTTGGAAGGTTCTTTCGTCTTCTCCGAACCCCTGCCTAAATTAAATCTCATGGATTCCATCATAACCTTAGATGTTGGAAGAATATATACGGTGGATTGGCGGAGTTGGGGCAAACTGAAGCCGTGTGGCGAGTCGGTGCAGGGAATATGCTGGTGACCGCGACGGGCCGCAGAGGAACGAACGAGACGCCCATGCGGACAAGTCCACCTTTTGAAAGTTTTGGAAAACGGCAGAGTTGGGGTGTTGCCGGGGCGAGAGAGGCGAGTGCGGCGGGTTCGGGTGCTTCAGTGCATGGGCTTTTGGATGGGACCGTTCTTCCAATTCTCCATCTCCTTCCTTCCGTCTCGCGGTACTTCATTCCTCCAGCGAGAGCGGGGCGCGACCTGTTTCGAGTCTTGAGCTTGTGCTATCACCAGAGTTCGATCGCTTCTTCCGATCATCGTTCCCCTCCTTGCCGACACATTTGTTCGTTCCCCGCCCGACCATCCTCCAAAGCACGCCTGAGCCCATACGTATTTCGGTAACGCTTGAATATCGGCACCGCATATTGGAACCGAATTGACTGAGACTTCATGGGTGAATCGAAGATGTCGATCATTGAACATGGTAGGATTGGCCTCGACCAACATTGCTGACCGTCCGTGTAGAGTCGGGCCAACTAGAGGATGCTGCAGAGATTGCGGAAGCAAGCGCAAAGATCGGGTAGAATTCGACGACCATAGGCTTGAAAGTTCCACATCACTGCGTAAGGGAGTTGGTATTTCAATGTTCCGCAAGGGGACGGAAATCCTGTCGTCCTTGAGATGGTGGGGAGCACTTCGTCAGTCTCGGTTACTTTCGGTTCACCTAGAGATAGACGGGAGACTAACCAAGACGGTTTCCCGTTGAGCCTATGGTAGTGGGTAGTCCGAGGCTCTGCCCCGCTGTGCCAACGCCTTAAGCGGGACGTCTTCAACTCCTCGACGGCTGTGCCTGCGTTCTATATAGGCTGTTTTGCCCATCTGAGGCGATAGACCATCCTCTTACCAGGATCTCGCAAGGGTAAGTTGCAGGGTACTGCAGTAACGCAATGTGAAGGCGGTCGGGAACATTCCAACTGGTCATGCGCGGTGCCAACCAACGCTTGGATAGACGGCGTTGATCAGGCGTAACGGAGCAAGGCCTCTGCGCGGTACGGCGGTCGAGGCTGCCCACAATGGTACACTCCATACCACCGATGTCGCGCGTATCGATCGAAGGAAGGCGGAGAGGGGAGGACGGCGTAAGTGGCGAATGCAAGCTGGAGAGTGCTTTGTTGATTTTCTTGGCAGTCGGTTCATATTCAAATTGCCGTTGGGACGATGCACTAGCCGGCAAACTATCCAATGGCACCGATCAGTAGGAGGACCAGAGACAGAGGGAGAGATAGCTTCACCATCTTTGCATTCAGGCATGGCGGACTATAGCTATGGGTGATGGGCGTGTACGAGGCAGAGGCAACCCTTTCGTTGGACAGGTTTGTTTGGCTTACATGAAGCGACGCCAAAACACGCCCCGAATTTCTTTTGAGGTGCACTTCCAGAACCCTTCCAATCACGCCCCTTCTCGTCCTACAGGATCCACTCTAAGACCCCCTGCCTACGAAAGGCGGGAAGTCCAAGGTTAAAATATCCCGCGCGCGTCGCGCGACCCCCTCCCCCCACCAAAAAAAGCAGGTGGGAATGAAATAAGGCATCTCCCCTCAAGATGCTGAGAAAATGAATAGGATGGTAGGATGCATTTTTAGGTCTCACTCCGGAAACTTTCGAATCCAGAGCACGAGCGAGAATCACGGACAGGTTGTCCGCCGCAACGAGCAACACGCCAGGAGGATCGCCTGGGAGTTTCCTTAGAACTGAAACTTTTACTCTGAGTCTAATTATCATGAAAATTAACCTGGGCTGGGTCGGTAAAGGGCATCTATCAATATTATCCAGAGCACCCATACTCAGCCGAAAGGGTAGCAACAGGGATCGCAAGAGCGACGAACCTAGCTAGGCGGCCTAAATGTCCTTAGAATGTAAGAAAGAACAAGGGAACCAGAAACTACGGCAACACGAAAAAAGGGCTTAATGGTAGCAATGCCGATCCAAAACAAAAACGTCATGGGTCCAGTTCCAAGCCACGAATGCTTGTTTCTGCTCAAAATAGGTAGAGGGTGGATGTTTTGACAACGAGCGACAAAGTGAGAGAACAATGACGGTGATTTTGGTTTCATGCGAGGTAGGAGGTAATAGTGTAGTGTTGATCTAACGGGGTCGTGACATAGAAGCGATCGAGAGTGGCGTGGAACGGAATCTAGATCGTCGAGTCTTGCGCTGATCCGGGTGGAAGTTGTTTCAAGGTGAATTGAATGCTTTGCAGGACGTTGGGCGTCGCGTTCAGGTGGCTGGAGCCCTTATACGGCTGCCGGCAGCGCAACCCCATCTCGAGTGAAGACCGCCATCGCTGGAATCGGAACGGCGGTGCGGCAGCTCCTCAGCACCCCGATAAGGTGGGCCACCATACGAGCTGGATGCTGATATTTTGCGACGATGGTCCTCCATTGGAGTGCGAGTCTCGGCGGAAGAGGGCATTGAGCGCGTCCCCACCAGAGCATGGGGCGACACGGGGAACGTTCGCAAGGAAGAATCAGAGGTAGGCTTCACCGGTCATCTTCATCGCCGCCTCCATCGGTCAGCCCCGCCCCACCGATGTCACTCTCCTTGACCTGCCGAGAAAGTTTCCCATTGGCTCACCTCTCGCCGCCTTGGGGGGGTACTGGGCTCCGGCGGTTGAGCTTCCAACGGCCTATTCAACCCTTTTCCTGGCTCCTTTTGGCTCAGTGCAGGAGCTGCCGGGGTATAGTTAGACTGAGGCTAAGGCACAGGAGAGACCAATTTCAGAAGCTCTTAAGCCTGAGCGTCCCGCGGTAATTGACCAACCTGCCAGCCAGCGTTGGCTCACAGAAGACATTACACTACAAAAGACCTTTCCTTTAGGCATGATAGTCAACCGTGACATCCGAAACTGGAACAGAATACCTCGCTATTATAGGCCACGAGAATGCCGGAAAACTGGGTTGCTCCTCTTGTTGCCGAAATTAGTAAGCGTTTGACAGTTGCACGACAGGAAACTAAGCACTGGTTTGTCTGTGGCGTCTGGAGAAGCACAATTGGCGCTGAGGATCTGTCGCCCTGCGAGCGGCTTTCCCCCTCCCTTTCATTCCCAGGATCAGACCTAATCTATCAAGTTCTTTGAGTGACGAGCCCGGAAAGAGATTTTAGTCTTGAGAGACGCCAGCGCATTTGCCCGGCTTTTAGGCCGTTATCAGCTGGGCGTGCATCGTGCGGTTAGACTCGTGTAGTAAGACAGACCCAGTCTTGCTCTGATATCGTAGTACAATATCTCCATATACACAAGACTGTTGTGCAATCTGCGGCGATGGGTGTTGCGCGGGTGTTTGGCCTCGCGCGCGGGAAGATTTTAAGCTTAGACTTCCCGCCATCCCTACCCTGCCGTTCTTACTCTGTTAAAATTGGTCCCCTCACCCCACTCTACATTCCCGAAACACGTCTTTAGCTCCCACATGTACCCCTTCCACCATTACCCGCCTCTCCTTCGAGCAATGCAGGTTATTTTATTCCCAGCTTTTAGACATTGATCACGTAGGTCTTTTTTGGCTCCCCCTGGCAGTCGGTTTGTTTTTCGTGGTCGGCATGTGGCCTTTGTTTTCCCTCCGCCCTCCCTCTGGCCTCTCGCTCTGGGTTTTTCTTTATGGGTCCCGGGTTCGACCCCATGATCAATCGCATGTTTGCATACATACACAGTCAGCACAGTCTCGCAATTAATGCCCCTCGCTCGTCATGTCCTCTCCCTACCCTTCTCTATCCAGCGCTTCGCTGATATTTTGGTTAGCTTTGTGGAACAAAAGCGACTGACTTGGGCTTTTCGCTCCTTCTTCTCTTCGTTACTTAGCGCCCCTCGGGGGCGATTGTGCAACATCAATTTCTTTTCGATGGTACTAGTGAGCTGGCGTGCTCGGACAAGGTGTGTGTCCTTGGGAGGAGATGCGCTCGCACATACAATTTCTCTCGGTGAGCAATGGAGCGAGATGATCACTGGTGGTCATGGAATTCCGGTAGTCGATAAGATTCAATTTCCTCTGTCGGCAAAGATGTGAACCTCTATCTGTAAGAGGGGCTGTGCTTAAACTACCAAATTCCCAAGAACGCATGTTTATAAGCGATCAACAATAAGTCGATTTTGGTATCATCCACATGGTCCCCTGAACGCGGCCGACCAAGGAATAAGGCACTGGGCGCAATGACGGCTCGTGCAGAAGATCGAACACCGCCGCGCATAGTCAGGATGCAATGCGAGTGGCAGATCATTGCTTCCCCCTCCCCTGAAATTCACTAGAATCCTATTTAAATTCCTGAACGTGACTGCGATTATTACATGCCGAAAAGACCAATTGCGAATCGTGAGCGGAAGAAGTGACGTAGAAGGACAGATAGCTAGCTATTCAAAGTGCGAGCGCCTGGGAAACATCAAAAAAGGAAAGATCTCCATCGCTAAGTACAACGAGTGTCCCGTCAAGGAGGGTAATTAAGCGGTCAAGATCGCCCCAATACTGGGAAGGAAGCCAAAAGAAGTGGGAGGAAGATAACAGTATCCAATGGTTTTCATAGCTTGGGTGCCTATTGAGCGAAGGATGGTGGAGAGTTTGACATCGTTGATGTGTGGTAAGACTCCACGAATCTGAGCTGCCATCCCAATAATTTGAGGTGAGAAGGGTTCCGTCGGGGGAGAAGTGGAAAGACTGAGCGACGTCGCGACCCGCCAGTGGCTCGGACACGGCCGCTCCGGTTTGGGCATTCCAGAGTCGGATCTTTCCGTTTTGGGATCCAGATGCCAGAACCTTGCCATCGGGTGAGAAGGAGACCAAGATGACCCAAGAATCATGTCCTCTGAGTGGTTCGCCGACCGCCGCTGCGGTCCGAGTATCCCAGAGTCGGATTGTGTGGTCGTTGGATCCGGATGCCAGAATCTTGCCATCGGGTGAGAAGCAGACTGATTGAACCCAGTCAGTGTGGTCCGTAAGTGGTTCACCCATCGCCGTGCCAGTGTGAGTCGCCCAGAGTCGAATCGTGCTGTCCTTGGATCCCGACGCGAGAACCTCGCTATCGGGGGAGAAGCAGAGTGACAGAACCGATTCATTGTGACCTGCGAGTGGTTCGCAGACCGTTGCCCCGGTCCTGGTATCCCAGAGCCGAATTGTGTTGTCATCGGATGCGGATGCCAGGAGGTTACCCCCGGGTAAGAAACTGACCAGGTTAACACAGTCAGTGTGACCTGTGAGTAGTTCGCCGACGGCCGCTCCAGTGCGAGTATCCCAGAGTCGAATCGCCCCGTCAGCCGATCCGGACGCTAGAACCTTGTAATCAGGCGAGAAGCAGACCGAGGTAACCTCCTGAGTCTGATCTGTTTGTGGTTCGCTAACTGACGCTCTAGCCCGAGCATCCCAGAGTCGAATTGTGTTGTCAATAGATCCGGATGCCAGGACATTGCCATCGGGGGAGAAGCAGACCGACATGACGAAGCCAGTGTGACCTGTGAGCGATTCACCTGTTGCCATTCCGGTCCGAGGATCCCAGAGTCGAATTGTCCTGTCAATGGACCCGGACGCCAGGACACTGCCGTCAGGTGAGAAACAGACTGAGTTAACCCAGCTACTATGGCCTCTGAGTGGTTCGCCCACTGCCGCGCCCGTCCGAGTGTCCCACAGTCGAATCGTCTGGTCCCCAGATCCAGACGCTAGAACGTTGCCATCGGGCGAGAAGCAGACTGACATGACGCGGCCAGTGTGATTTGTGAGCGGTTCGCCCGCTGACGCTCCGGTCCACGTGTTCCACAGTCGAATCGTTCTGTCGTTGGATCCGGAGGCTAGGGCATTGCCATCAGGCGAGAAGCAGACTGTCTCAACCGTGGAAGTGTGACCGGTGAGGGGTTCGCCCAATGCAGCCCCGGTCTGGGCATCCCAGAGTCGAATTGTCCTGTCACCGGATCCGGACGCCAGGACCGTGCCACCGGATTTGAAGAACACGGAGGTAACATGGTCAGTGTGACCTGTGAGCGGCTCGCCCACTGTCCCTCCTGTTCGGGTATCCCAGAGTCGGATCGTCTTGTCATTCGAACCGGACGCCAGAATCTTGCCATCTGGCGAGTAGGAGACGGAGCGAACTGCGTCACCATGCCCGGTCAGTGGTTCACCTCCTGACATGCCGGTCTGTGTATCCCACAGGTGAATTGTTCCGTCCGCGCACCCAGACGCCAAAACCTGACCATCTGGCGAAAATGCAACTGCTCTTACTTTGGCCCCTGTAGACCCAGTCCAGAGGTTCGACGGCCAGGTACCGGTCCGGACACCCCGTAGAGTTTGAACTTTTGCATATTTACCATACAACCTCCATATTTCTGTTTCTGAGGGGCAATGAGGAAGTGCTGAAACGTAAAGATGGAGCGGCGAAAATGAGATCGGCTCCGAAAATGCCGTGATGAACCGCCAGACATCCTCCCACAATGTAGCGAGTAAGGCGAGGTTTTCGACACCGCTGGGCCGCTGCTTTGGGCTCAACTGAGTCCGGATTCACGCGCTAGAGTTCAACTGGAATCTCCAACTCACCAGCAGCCATTTATGAGTACACCTCCCCATGTCAATCGCCTCTCCTGGTGCTCCAATTAGGGCCATCACTTCGATCCAAAACACCAGTCTCTCCTTGCTAAATGATTCAAATTCAATCAAGTCGATTGAAGTCGCATTTTCACCTGGCTTGGGCCACGGGACTCCTTCAGTGAGATGGGTAGACCACGCTCTGCAGCAGTACCGAACCACCGGGGGGACGTTCCGGTCCACGATAGTTTGAATCTCCGAGCTGGGTTTCGAAAGATCCGGCACGCTACAAATGTTCTCCTTCAGATGTTCCCGCATCACCTCAAAGCATCTGTTTGCTAATTGCATATGATACCAAACGAGGTCAATGTAGTAGGGTTGGTGTTCGCGTCGGTGTTTGCTAGTAAGGAGATCGCGAATTGACGTGTGCATTAGATGCATTGGTTTAGCGGTCGATGGAGGGATGAAGAGAAGGGACCTAAGGTCGGCGAGAATGTCTTTCCGGAGAAAGAGGATGATGTACTGTTGATCCGGCCCGTCGAACACTTGGTGTTTGCCGTATAGTCTCGCGATGACCTCGAGGGAAACAGGATACGGCGCCACCACAAGTGTTCCAAGCACGCGGCACAAAATATCCCGCCTGGCTGGATCCAACCTGACGTTCTCAAAGGCCTTTGACAGGATTTGGTGATATAAATCGTCCAATCCGCTCCACATGGAAGGTCGGACCAGCAGCTCCCGTAATCGATCCACAGGGGACCCATTGCTGACATATGTAATGGCTGTACGAGCCCACTGGAATAAACCTTGAGACATCTCCACCAGCCGCTCGACGTCCTTGAGTGAAGGCCAATCCGTTGGAATGTCGGAATCCGAATCCCTGATTTGTTGTAGGGCTTGTTCAATAAATCGCTTGAGGTCGTTCTTGACATCGGCGACCGCATCCAGGTCTATGAGGTTCCATTGTCTGGGTTCAATAGCACGGAGGAGTGGAGCCTCAGGGCGACACGTGAGGAGGAATTTGACGTTGCTCGGGAATACCGCGGAGTGCCGATCTATTAGACCGGCGAAGTCAACAGCGTCCTTGGGATTGTCGCATTCGTCCAAAGCGTCAATAACAATGAGAATGGGGTGGGCCTGGTTCTTGATCCCCGCAAGGGGGGCAACAAGTAGGGTTTCGAACTGCTCCTCAAGTCGTTGGTCCGCTATGTCTTCGTTCTCTCGCACGCTATCAAGTATCGCAGCTTTAACTTCTGGAATTAAACTGGTTGCAATTTGCCTTGCGAGCGCGCACACAATACGCGTATTCAGTGTATTCTGGCCCCGACGGAAGTGAAATATTGCGCATGACGCTCGGCACTTCCAGCTGTGAGCCACGGTTGATGCGATGGTCGACTTCCCCCGCCCCGCCATTCCTCGGATCCATAGTACCCGGTCAGAAGAATCTCCGATCCAATTGTCAATTTGTCCCAGTATCTCCACTCTAGTTCCTGGAAAGCAAATGACGTCCTTGATCGCATTTCCCTGTGCTCCGTATTTTCCGTCTCCTAGGCATCGCAGCAGGCGGCGTTGTTGTTCTTGGAGCTCGCGATCCTCTGAAATTGCATGTCAAGAACAGGTCATGTCGTAGGATTGGAGAGACTGACTAAGTTCGTTTATGGCATAGTGGGTATCCAGGCTCACGAGGAGCTGGCCCGGAGCAAAAACTCGTCAACCTCGGTGCGAAGACGATGTGTCAAGGTACTAACTTGCATCTCTTCCAGGGCCACCTGGACTGTCCCCTGATAGGAGCTTAATGCTTCGGCGTGGTCGCGAGAGTTAAAAGCTTTGCTGAAGCGACCCAACGATTCCCATTGCTTGACTTGGTCGTGCACATCCCCGAGCTCTCTGAAAAAGGTGTTAATATAACCACTCATGAGATAGCCCTTCGACGTACCTGTGTAAGCGACCGACGTGGTCTGCTATCTCCTCTCCTTGACTTGCGTTCCGTTTCTTCATGAAACCTTCAAGAAGTGTGGACAATTTGGTTGTTTGGGCTCCGAGGTCGTTTGCCAAATGGTTATTCTTGTCCATAGTCTAAAATAATTGCCGTTTGCCGCGGAGATTCAAGACAAGGTAGCTTCCGTACCTCAATCGTTTCTACGAACGCCAAGCCAACTTTGGCGACGGCTCCGACATAGCTCCCGACAACAGGAATAGCGCCAGAGGCAATTTCTACACCCTTGAACGTCTTCCTTGCCGTTGTGAGAGCCTCAGTGCGGATGAGATTACGAGATGCGTTATCCTCTGGCACGCGAGAGAGAGTATTTTCGTTATCGGCCGTGCTGGATGGTACAGGGTTTAGGTCACGGCCGTGTCCAGCGGGTTTCGACTGAAGTTGGAGAGGGACAGACAGCAGCTGCTGCTTTGAAGCATCCGGTTGAGAATGTGCTGCTGGGGCCATCCTACTATCCACCAAATCGTCTACCGAGAAAGGCTCGCATGGATTACCCGCCACTCGCAGATCACTTAGATTCACTCACCATCGGCTCTCTCTTGATCTAGGTACTTCTGTAAACGGTATTAGGTGACGTTGAGAGCTCAAAAATGGGGTCTGGGGCTTACCTGGAGCGAATTGATAGCTTTGGACAAATCGTCTTGGCAAGTCTTCAAGAGTAACGTGCATTTACTTGGGCGGTTTGATCTCATGGACTTGATGAGCTGAAGTACATTCCATTTCTGCATGCTTGCCTTAGATGATGCGTCTTTCAATCGCAGATGAATGCCTTCCAGAGCCCTGCGAGAGACAAGCTGTAGCACCCCGATTGCTTCGAGAGTCCCAAACGTACCTGAGGTATTCTTTGACGGCTCCTTCACGCTCTTGTGAGAGTGTGGCTAAACCCTTCTGAACATTTGGTGAAGACTTGGCCGTCGCCAACAAGCTTGTTGCGGTGCTGTCCGATTCGGATGGCCACTCCGTGCCCTGGAACAGGTCAGATGCAGGGAGAACAAATGAATGGTGCAAGCTTACCGTGAGGATTACTATTATCGCAGATTTCAAAGACTCTATCTTTTCATTCAGACTTTCTGGAGGGCCTGCGTCGGTAGGGGCTAACCGGGGAGACCGGCTGAACATCGCGACACAATTCCCGGGGATGCTGGTTGCAAGTCAGTGGGGATCCGGCGGTCGTGAGCATGCAGACTTCCATTACCTCAATATAATACTATTTGGGCAGTAACTCAGGGATGGTATGTGAAGGTGATGCGCGGTCGGCAGCACAGCACCGTGACTTCGAAAGGTTCCATTCTCACCAAACCAGACCAAACAAACCAGGACAACAATTCTGGGTGCAGTCACGATCGTACGTCCATATCATCGGACAAAGTAGGAGCACCTGTGCTCAAAATGCAATCTCTAGGAAATTGACTTACATCGGAGAGCGTCAGGGACTTCTAACTGGAGGGAGGCGATTCAATGGTGGGAGCTCCACGGTGTATGCGAAAGAGATTCCATCAACTCTCCTCAGTATGCACAAAGCGTCGGATCGTTAATAACGTTGGCTCACTATGGTACGATTGACTACTCGGAGTGTACAGAAGGATGGGGGGTACATTTGTATTTCTAACCGAGTTATTTAGTCAAGTCAGTCCGGAAGTCATAGATGAGTCGCGGGTTCGACAAAAATCGTCACGGGCGGGGCCTAAAATGCGCGAAAGCGCTGGCTGGGGGATCTGGAAAAAGAGGCCTTGCGTTCATGGTCACGGTGACTACGATGTGGAAAACTAACCCGAGTTCGTATCACGTGACGACGAAAAAGGCCGTTTCTCCCGGGCCATAAGCCCAACCGACAGCACCAAGGCGAAAGGGCCAGCGAACGCTAACTCACATGGCGACATGGGAGTGGTGGGGGTGGACAAACTTCCTGATAAGAGATGTTGAGGGCGACAGAGGGAAGGGGAGTGAGGAAGTAGAGATAATAACGAGCAATCGGAGGTTTCGCGTCCCACCGCCCACCTAAAGTCGCCACCTCGCCATGATCGAATGGCATCCTGATCCCATTAATTCGGATCTAGAGATCAGCGCTCGACCTGACTGTCTCCCTTCTTCATCGTAGTTCAAGCGCGAGTCGATATGTTCCTCGAGTGTTTGAGGTAAGACCACCTTAACCAGTGGATAGTTGGCGACATGAGTGTAGATGATAGGGTCAATGCGATCGGTGTCAACGACTCGGTAACGGTGTCTGAAGGAACTCAAATCACTTCCGTTCGTCCGAGAAGAAGTGACGCTGGGCGCGGGGGGAGTCGCATTCTCCCGCCGCGTTCAAGCATTGTGGAACGAACTTGTCAGAATAATCCACGGTCAAGTTCGGGTCGGGGAGCCGAGGGGGATTTCCTTCCGAGTACTAGCAGGATCGGGTCGGGTTTGGTGGTGCAACGACGCGGCGACCGTGCTGGTTTTGGACGACCTGTTCCCCCCCCCTGGCCATCCATTTGCCCGCGGACGGGGCCTGGTAATGTCAAGGGCCGATTCAGGGAAGTCCGTTGAATTCTCCAATGCATCGAAGGAGTTGGTGGCATGGAGAGGCGGGTATACGAATACGTCCCTTTCACTTTAGGTGGATGACTCTTCGACGTTCAGCGCGGTTGGCGAGCATGGTGCGAACGCCAGCCTTGGAAGGTTCTTTGTTTTCTGCCACCCGAATGGAAATTTCACGAATCATACCACGAGCCTCGACTTTGATCGATCATCTAGGGTGCGTTGACGGGGCTGAAACATCTGAAACCGAGGTGGTTCGTCGCGCGGGGAATATGCCGGCGGCCGCGACGGTCCTCGGAGGAGCAAACGGGGCGCCCGTGCGCAGCGGGCGAGTCGACGGTTCAAACGTTCAAGAGGTCTTTCAAAATGGTAGAGTTGGAGTTTGCCGGGGTAAGAGAGGGGAGTGCGGGGGGTTCGGGTACTTCAGTGCCTGTGCCTGTGGACGGCGCCGTTCTTCAAACCCTCCATTTCCCTCCTTCCGTCTCTCGCGGTGCCTTCATCCTCTCCAGCGATGACGAGCCGCAGTTCGTTTCGGATCTCGAGCTTGTGCTACCACGAAAGTTCGATCGCTTCTTCCGATCGTCCTTCCCCTGCTTGCCGACACACTTGTTCGTTCCCGCCCGACCATTCTCCCGCCAAAGGACGCCTGAGCCCCTACATATTTCGGTAGTGCTTGAACAAGGGGACCGGATATTGGAACCGAATCGGCTGAGACTTTATGGGTGAGTCGAAGATGTCGATGATTGAACAAGGTCGCATTGGCGTCGACCAACATTGCTCCTTCCATGCGGCAGAGTCGGGACTGCTAGGACGGTGAGTCCGAGATGAGGGAAGAAAGCGCAAAAATGGGGCAGATTTTGAAAATTATAGGCTTGAAAGTTCCACATCACCGTGTAAGGAACTTGGTAGTTCCATGCTCGATAGGGGAACCTGAACCCTGCCGT
>WSTY01000125.1:0-31312 GCA_019633465.1 Tulasnella sp. 417
TCTGAGGTCTCAGCCCCCATACCCCCATCTAGGAGGTCTCGCTTCAGTGGGCGGAGAAAGCCACTCAGTTTGAGGCGTGGTGTCAGGGACAGCAGTGTCGATCGAACTCAAAGCCACATTAGCGGAACCGAATTCTCTAGAAAGAAAAGAGGCTAAAAATAGAAGGAAGGAGGGTTATCAGAGCGTTTGCGCTACTTCCTTCCCAAGTGGTTGAAAGTCAGCCGGCAGAGGATGGTCTCCAGTGTCATTGCTGCTGTTGGTGTGGACCTCGAGCAGAGTTTGGATTACCTAATCAACGCTCGCGACGGCCCGCTGACTGAAGCCTTCGAAACGAATTAAGGACATAACCTTTTGTAAACGAAGTCACCAAAGTCTTGTCTAATTTTGCTCTCGGTTGACAGTGCGTTTGGAAGCTTCCGCTTAGTAGTAGCCCTGTTGGCGCCACATCCAGCAGAGCAAGCTGAGAAATGGAAAATCCCTCCTAATCTACTCGTCACACCGACGCGATATATATCCCATAAATATCCTCGAATGTGCGGTACAGACATCCTGGAAAGTATACTAGTGCTGATGAAGCGGAGCGCGGGAGGTAATCTTTCCTCGAAACGCGTGGACGCCCAAGTCCCACATATAGAAATCTGGCATTCGAATCCAAAGCTCTATATCTCCGTATGGTAAATTACGAAATTCTTCTGACACTGTGGTTCACGGCAAGGCTCTCGAATTCCGCTGGTGTCTCACGGGCAGGGGAACCCCGCGACTCCGTGGACGAAGGCATACCCTCCGAATGACAGTACACGGTCTCAGAGGCGTTCAGAGGCATTAACGCCTGATTCGACTGGGCGGGAGGAGCAAATGTCATCGTTTCGGCCGATCCAACTCAACGCTGAGTCGCGCCCGCGCCCGGCGGAGTGGATCGGGGCGGTCTAGCAAATATGATTTGTTCTGCCTTGGGGGGTCCGCGAGAATGAAGTGCCCAAGAGGCTTCAGGCGGTCCGGTGGGGAGCTGGGGTAGTGTAATCAAGTGCCGAATCTCCGTGGCGAACTGGTCGAGTCGGTTTCGCGGACCCTGGGGAGCGCGACCTCATAAGGCCCACGGATCTGACCAACGGATATCCTCCACTCAACCCTCAGTCCTCCCTTTTCCTTACCTTTTACCAATTCCACCCTCAACTCCTGCTGTTCGCCTTGATCGCATCCTACAATCCGTCATGTCTGAAGCAGTGTGAGTAGACTGTCCCCATCGTTGAGCGAAATTGCGATATCGACTACGGACGAGGCGAAGATGACTGAGACCATTGCTCTGTTCGCGTGTACGCTTCATCGGCCCGCTATTCTAGAGCTGATATTGGTCTCATCGGTTTGGCCGTCATGGTAAGTCTGCAACGGATTCTCGATGCGTCTCTCTGCAAGCGCGGTCGAGTGGAATTGCCGTCGGGCTCATTAATTTCCGTCCGGTAGGGTCAAAACCTGATCCTCAACATGAACGACAAGGGATTCGTCGTCTGTGCCTACAACAGAACGACATCCAAGGTCGACGATTTCTTGGCAAATGAGGCTAAAGGTTAGTGATCGTCTTTCGAGGCCGTCTCGATCTAGGCCGCCACCAAACAACCCTGATATTGACCCGTTTGCCCGGGTTAGGCACGAACGTTGTTGGCGCCAAATCGATCGACGAGCTCGTCGCTAAGCTCAAGAAGCCACGGCGCATCATCCTCCTCGTCAAAGCTGGTCCGGCAGTTGACGCTTTCATCGAACAGCTGGCACCCAAGCTTGAGCAGGGCGACATCATCATCGACGGAGGCAACTCGCACTACCCTGATTCCATCCGTCGCTGCAAAGAGCTGGAGGATAAGGGTCTCCTTTTCGTCGGATCTGGTGTTTCTGGAGGAGAGGAAGGTGCTCGAAATGGTCCAAGTTTGATGCCTGGTGGATCTAGTGCTGCGTGGCCACACATCCAGGAAATCTTCCAAAAGACTGCGGCCCAGGCTTACGGTGCTCCTTGCTGCGACTGGGTCGGCGAGACTGGGTCAGGCCACTACGTCAAGATGGTCCACAATGGTATCGAGTACGGTGATATGCAACTTATTGCTGAGGCGTACGACATTCTCAGGGTGAGTGAAACTTGAGCAACCGGGTGGGGAGCCAGGTTTTGACGACGCTTGGTTTCAGCGCGGTCTCGGATTGAGCGAAGATGAGATCGCATCCATTTTCGACAAGTGGAACAAGGGTGTCCTCGACTCTTTCCTTATCGACATCACCGCCAACATCCTCAAGTTCAAGGACGAGGATGGCGACGCAATGGTGAACAAAATTCTCGACTCCGCCGGCCAAAAGGGCACTGGCAAGTGGACCGCCGTCGCTGCCCTGGACGCCGGTATGCCCGTGACATTGATCGGCGAGGCTGTCTTCGCTCGTTGTTTGTCCTCGATCAAGAGCGAGCGAGTGCGAGCCAGCAAAGTCCTTTCTGGACCTCAAAAGGAGCCCTTCCGTGGCGACAAGCAGCAATTCATCGATGACCTTGAGCAAGCTCTCTACGCCTCAAAACTTATCTCTTATACTCAGGGCTTCTTGTTGATGCGCGAAACTGCTAAGGAGGTACGAGGTTTTTCTTCTGGGCGGAGGATCCGAGTTTAATGGCTCATACTCTGTAGATGAAATGGAACTTGAACTACGCTGGCATTGCCCGCATGTGGAGAGGAGGATGCATCATCAAGGTACGAATACTCCAGTTCATTGCGGAATCAATATTCTAACTAAGTCATTGCAGAGCGTGTTCCTGAATGACATCGCCGCCGCTTACGAAAAGGACATCAACGTCGAAAGCTTGCTATTTGACCAGTTCTTCAACGATGCCATCCACAAGGCACAACCTGGCTGGCGACGTGTTATCGCTCAGGCCGTCCTTTGGGGTGTTCCAACACCAGCTTTCAGCACCGCTTTGGCTTTCTTCGACGGTTACCGCAGCGAGATCGTTCCTGCAAACATCATCCAAGCTCAGGTTAGCATCATATTTGCTTCCCAAGCTCGCCTGCAACGCTGAACAAATCCTTTCATCATAGCGAGACTACTTCGGTGCCCACACTTTCAAGGTGCTTCCCGGCAAGGAAAACGACAAGCTCAAGTCAGGCGTCGATATTCGTAAGCACCTTTCGAGACCATGCGGTGTCGCATCGACTGAGGCGGCCTTACCCCTGCAGACATCAACTGGACCGGCCGTGGAGGCAATGTTTCTGCGTCGACTTACAACGCTTGATCACTTTTACATCTTCGTCTCTATTCGTAGTCAATTAATAGTTGTTGATATTGGTACAGAATGGAATGAAACGTCGGCCTTTACCGCAAGATTATTCCAGCCGTTCCTGTGACGTAGGCCTCGGCTCGAGGCCGTTTGTCTGACCAAGCAAACCGTGAGAGATCGATGCAGCTCCACACCCAGTGACGAAAAGCCACAACTAGCTTACTCTCCCTCCACCAACGAGGCCTCCTACCCTCTCACTCTTTTCAAGACTTGACGACCTACTAGAGTCGTAATCGAAATTATCTCAAGGGGGGACGTGGCCCGAGTCCTTCCCTCATCCACCCCCGCCCGGGAAGACTTCAACCAACCCTCCACTCGATGGACTTTTTCGATCAGAATGCCCCCCATGCCATCGTGGAAACCACTCAAGAGGCCACGGAGTTTGCGAGAGCCCTTCAGCAACGTGAAACTTTCATCGTACCTACCGCTTCCCCTCGCATGCTCCAGGCTCTAGCTCGGAGTCCTCAAGCCCCAACTAATCGTCCGGAACCCGCCAGACCCCTTCCGTCTCGTCCACCACCGCCAGTGTCGTCCCCATTCAAGCCTTTTCAACCCGAGGACCTTGCGGATTTAGTCTCAAACACATCCACCCTCATCCTGGACATTCGGCAACACGGCCAATGGAAGAAAGCCAGGGTATGTCGTGCCATCAGCCTCACGGTTCCCTCGACTCTGCTGCGTCGCCCAGCATTTTCCCTCGATAAAATCAGCACGATGTTACCGAACCCACGCGACAGGGAGGAGTTCCAGAATTGGCCGTCTGCCTCGACAATCCTGGTATACGACGCAGATTCGGCAAGCCTTTCCGAGTCGTCCAATATTTCAGCGATCCTCACGAAAATCAAAGCGGCGGGGTATTCGGGAGAGCTGGGCTACTTATATGGGGGAATCAACTCGGTCCTTCTGTCTTCGCTCCCCGGTGTCATTGACAACTCCCTACCACCGGATGACGTTACGGCGGAAAGCACGGGCTCTGGCAATCAATTCATTGCCGTACGTCAGCTATCCATGTCAGCATTCCAGCAAGGTAGAACAACGCGTCCGGTGTGGGTTAGAGTCTCATTTCTTACATTCCGCTTTCTCAAACAGGCTCGACTACAAATGCAAACGAACGTCCAGAACCAGGCGATGTTGCAGGGGGTGCTCCAGGCCCTGCAACGACGAAGGTCTCTGTTGCAAACCCCTTCTACGACAATATCCGCCAACATTTGGAGCTTTCCGGGGGAATAACCGAACGCATTCCTCTTTTCGTGCCGCGAAAGTTCTTAAAGCGCAGAGGCGAACTTCCCTTTAAGTGGTTGCGGGAGATTGCACTCTGGGCTGGGGCGCTGTCGAGAGCAAATTCTGCGGGAGCGAAGCCCGACTCCTCAGCCCAAAGCGCTACGGGCACAGAGAGCACTGATCGCAGTAGTAATTCCTCGGCCAACAGACTTGCTAAGGCCCATTCTGATGAAGGGACCGAAGCTCTAGCCATGGTATGTGCTCGGCAACCGAAATCCATTGTTCCTTACACTCATCCACTCATCGCCGGCTTTCCTTCCGAATAGCAATTCTATCGAATAGAGCTTAGTGAGCAGCGTCGTTTACAAGGAGTGATGCAGCATCACACTCGCGAATCGGGACAGCTGGCGAAACTAGATGCCCTGGACAGACCCGGTTATCCATCATCTGATCAGGTGAGAACAACGCACGATTCTGGATTCATTGAATGCGTATAGGAATAGTGTGTGGACTGACCCACAATCCGGTTGCGAATCGAAGGGGACGAGCTTAGCAGCGGGAAAGGGGGACGGCACTCAAGATAGTGGCCCAGACCAGAGGTCCCCGGGCGAACCGGAGTACTTTCCATTCAGCATTACGGCTGGTATTGAGAAAGGACACAAAAATAGGTATGCAATATCATCCAGTCTGATTCAAAATGTTAGCAATGAACCATGACGTCATCGGACCACACTACAGGTACCGCAACATTTGGCCATTCGATCACGCCCGGGTTCGGTTGCGCAGTGAGGCTACCAATGATGGCTCAGACTACATCAACGCCTCGTACATTCAACCACGCGGGACTCGCCGCCAATATATAGCAACCCAAGGCCCACTGCCGTCGACTTATATCGACTTCTGGACGTGAGGGGATTGAAGCTCGCTTGCATCAACTAGTCATTAACGACTTATTTCAATCAACATTAGGCTCGTATGGGAACAAGACGTTCACGTCATCGTCAACCTGACCAAGAGAGTGGAGGGTCACAGCGCAAAATGTGGCCTCTACTGGAAAGATGGTACATACGGCTCACTTCACCTTCGACTCGTTAAGGAGGAGGGGGGAACAGAACTCGAGAGGGCTGAAGAAAGTAACGAAGATTTTGTACCAACCACCGGGTTCGACTTCTCTCTTCCCTCTGGCACTGCAGCAAAGAAAGCCCGTCGTGCAAAGGCTCAGCTGGAGCAGCAAGTTGGAAAGGACTATCAGCCCCTCAGCCAAGGAAATCGTTCTGAACCCGAAAACGAAGATACAAACATGCCAAACGTTGACGAAGCTGAGTCAACGGAAGACGACGACGACGATTCTATTATTCGCCGAATTTTTCATCTATGGCACAGCGACGCTCCTCATCAAGTGAGAACTGTGATTCAATTCCAGTATGTCGGCTGGCCAGATCTCAACGTACCAACGTCACCAAAGCATTTGCTCAAGCTAATGCGAGAGGTCAACGCGCTCCAAGACGAGTTCAGAGAAAGCGGGATGGTAGGGCAATATGTTGGGACTTCCGGGAGATCACTTTCGACGTCCGACGCCAGGTTACGGATGCACCACCAAACTCGGTTAGACACGTCGAATAACGGAACGGCACCAAAGGAGCTGCCGTCTAAAACACGGTCTCCTACCTTAGTGCATTGCAGCGCAGGAGTCGGTCGCACCGGGAGCTATATCCTAATTGACGCAATCCTTGATGCGGTCCGCAGAGAGGCAAGATTACACCTGGCGAAGTCTCCCATTTCGCATTCCACCGACCCCGCCCTAACGGACCAAGAACCTATCCAAGGCCATTCATCCCCCACTGACGGTGATCCTGAGGCCTTCCCAGGGCCTCTGGATTCGCGAAGCTCCCTCCACCTTCCTGAAATGTCTACATTGTCGATGCAATCGCCTTTCTCGAGTTCACCGCCCAAGCAGTCCTCCCTCCGCGACTCGTCGCTCGCCACAATCTCCGGGACGGGATTCTCAGTTACACCGTCAACCTGGACAGCACCTACCTCACAACACCCCTCACTTCCTGCTTTCAGGCCCGTTTCACTGTCGGCCCTTCCATTCACCTCCACAAAGTCCCTTGGCCTGTCCAGGCCTGATCTGAGCGAGGCCGGAAGCTTGACAGGATCCGCTCTTGACTCTGGTGAGAAGATTTTTTCAATCCTAGCGCTCTACGTCTGACCGTATGCAGCCACAGACCCAACGAACCGCCTTCTCGGCCACCCGCTGTCTACGTTTGAATATCCGACTCCTCGACAAATCTTCATCCCCCGGCATTCGCGCAGATATCACCACACATCACAAGTTACCAAAGTCACTGCGCACGAAGCAGAGCGGCGCCAACGTTATGCGATGGCCGCCTCTGGACCAATGGATATCGATGACCTCTCGCCTTCCGAGGAGAGTCCCTCTCCCATCAGCGAGCTCGACGAACCAGTCCGCCAAGTGCTGGAAGGTATTCGGGAACAGCGGATGTCGATGTGCCAAAGCCTCAGGCAGTACGTGTTTGTACATAGAGCCGTACTGGAAGGAGCTTTGCAGGTCGTCGACCAGGTGAACCCCGAGCTCGAATCCGAAAGAACAGGTGGGGTCAGCGCTGAAGTTTCGGGCACTTTGTCGGTTACACAGACTGCGGGCAAGCTACCTCCCCAAAAGAGCACTGTTTGGTTCTCATCTCGCATCCCAGCTTCGTCGCCTCCACGCTTGGATTCGTTGACCGCTGACGCACCCTCTCGTCTTACGGCCCTAACAATGGGGACCGCCCATCTGGGGCCCTCTGTGTTAGGAAATAAGCGTCTTGCGAGCCCTACAGAATTGCAGCGTACGGACGCCCAAGGTGTATCTCATACCATACACAAGCGCCCTTCCCTCAAACGCATCAACAGAAGCTCAGATTCAAATTTTGGACCTGCCTTCTGAGTCACGCCCCACGAGACCATCCATTCTATCGCCATAGCCATCGCTGTAGCTACTTTGTCGATTCTCCTCTCCGGTTCTGGTGGCCATCCTTTCTGGTTTTCTTCTTCCTTTGTTCCATTCCACGGGCTACTGCATCTCTCATTCGGGCATATTTTCGCGTCATTCAACAAACTCTTTGTAGCATTGCGCTTTGTACTTCCAGACACACACACCCCACTCAATCGATTTCACATTTGGGCTTCAGGCATGCAGACACTAGATATAAATAAGAGGTCCTTGGGCTCTATCATGTCCTCGGGGCCCGTGGAGTCATGGGGGACGTTCACGCCGACCCGCTCACGATAATAATGATGGTGATCAATGACCGCGCGAACAGCGATGCTAAATATTTGATTAATTGTTAACCGTGGAATATTCCCGTTGCTTCGGGCGAACTGCGCGCACGACGGGAGGGTCGGGCATCCAAACTTCCCGTGTATCTAGCTTAGGCTGCTTGTGGAAAATTTTCCGGTCTAAACAAATCCCGGCCAGGGGGTACCTCCAAGGCACGCTCAGGGTCCGCCCAGATCCACTACAGCTTTATCTCGAATTGTGGACGGGGCGGGTGGCGAATCCACGTGGATCGACTATGCACTGCACGTTCGAATTCTCCGTGTAATCCGGGCAACCTCAATTGACGGTCTGATGAATTTGCAGACCATCTCGTTTAGAACGCTTGATGAGGTCTCCTAAACATACTCTGAGCGATTTCGTAAGCATATACGGTATCTAGCTCCTTTGTCGTGGTGATTTCCAGAGACGCTCTGGGCGCAGTCGAGATGCGCCACTGACGGGTACGGCGGGGTCAGCGACTGCAAAGACCGGAGATAAAACCCCAACCCTGGTCAGACTGAACATATATACCATTGTTGGTCTAGCGCCGCTTGATAAAAAATAGTTAAGGAGAGCTCTCCGCATGGATCGGTGTCGGCATCATCTAGCCTAGTACCGGACGACACACTAAAATCCGACGACGCCGTTTTCAATGGAATCACACCCCGGCACGCCGGAGGGAGGAAGACGGGCGACCGCTCATGGCTACCCAAGCGGCCGCGACGAGCGGCGGAGTCGATCGTTGCCAGGAGATTTATAAGGTCGCCGAACAAACTGCACGCGCATCGCGCAAGGGTCGACTGGTCTTGCGTTCCGTTCAGCCGCCGACGCTGGATCGCCCCTCTGCAAAATGGGCACCGGATAAGCGCTTACTCGCTCCAGAACATTTTGCACCCAATTACATCACTTGACGACGTGAATCTCCGTTCGGCGGAAGTTGCGGGCTGTCTCACGCTTTGCAAGCTGTTTTCCGGTTTAATGTCGCATCGCCCGCCACTAGCGTGACTGTCGTAGCTTTCACCACTGCGCCCTTCCGGATGAAGAAATCGGAGATGATGACAAAGGGATTCATCCCAAAGAGGGCCAAGGTAGAAAAGGGCCTGAAACAAGGGGTCGGTGGCGCACGAGTCAAAAGCCTACTAGCCCCCAGGCAGATACCGACAGATCCCGTTCACGAGAGCGCATGATCCCAAATCTCACCTTGGTACGTCCTGCGATAATAGCGTACCATAGGAGCTCGCTGAGCCGAACTATCGGATCAGGCCAGCGAAAGGCGTCCAGGGTCCACGTGTGTACCCAAGTGCGTACAAGTTCTAGAGGCAATTCAGTCAACCTCCGCGATCTCCAGTTTGCCACTCATAATCTTAGGGAATAGCCCTTCATCCCAATCAGTGGGCTTTGGGTGGGCCTTTGTTCCAAGGTTTGCGTGCGCTCCGCTTCCAAGGGTCGCGGTACGCCACTTCTAGAGCCCCCCCATCCTTAAAGACCTCGTCGTCGAGGGGTCCTTCCTATTTAAGTGCGCTCGGCCTGCGCTTTCAAAAATCCCCTCCCTCTCCTTCTACACATCCACCGCTTTTTGCAACCTACAGCACCGCCCATTACACACACTTCTGCCACTTGGTTAACACCACGCTATCTATGAGTTATCCATTTGCCGATGTCGCCTTTCGACATCCCTGCGCACCTCCTTATTACCAGGAGGCATCAGCGCATACCGTTCATCAGCAGTCCCCCATTTATCACCCAACACCTCCGCTGGCTCACTATCCCATGTCTTCCGAATCACCAAAGCCTATAGATCAACCCCCTTCCACTTACACCACTTACGCGCAGCCCCGTTACCCCGATGGGCAGTCGATCACGGCCTCGGAGGCTCGGTGGGAAACCCAGCTGCCATCGAAATACGGAGCCTCGACCCCCGAAGCTTCCTCCCTTTCATCGTATCCCCTTCGTCCAGCGCAGTACCATCACTATAGAAGCACATCCTCGTGGTCGGTCCAGTCGAACAACGACTTGTACTCGGACTCCTATGCAAGGCCTAACCCGACATTTTTGCGGTCCAATGTGCCTTCTACAAGCAACACCGCGTACGAACCGGCAGGATACAACGCTCGTTCTCCTTCAGCAGGCGTGGAGCAAGACACAGAAGTCGATCTTCATCCCTCAGGTCGTCCGCGAAAGGGGCTGTGGGCACTGGTCGATGCTCCGAACAACAACACCGGGAATCCCGGCTACTCGATCAAGGTGCGTTGAGAGACGACTGCTCAGTGAACGGACGCTGACACGCCGCGACGTTTAGGTGCTTATGGAGTATGCGATCAAGGGGAGTCCCCGCGGAAAGCTCTCTCTGCAGGAGATCTATTTAGCAGTAGAGGAGCGATACCCCATCTTCACGACATCCTTCGGTCAAAACTGGAGGTGAGCACACGACTGATCTTCAACTTCGTCGTCTTCGACCACCTCTGACATTTAAGATGAAGGAACTCTGCACGACACGATATTTCTATGGATCCGCGTTTCAAGAACGTGCCGCGCGGTCCCGAGGAGCCCGGCAAGGGCGGTCTCTGGATGTTCGACGAAAACGCACCACCCAAGCCTCGAAAGCCCAGAAAGAAGAGAGTTTCGCAAGACAAGGCAGCAAGCGCTCCTGTTACTCCAGAGAACTCGCCGTACGCTTCTGTTCGTCCCCGTCCTATCCGACCTCGCGATACCGCGCCGTACCCTCCTCCTCGAAGGCCAGAATACCCGTTCCCCTCGCAGGGGAGTTCAATGACATTACCAGGCGTTGAGAACTTCTTTCAGCAGCCCATGTAGACGTCTATGTAGTCATTAAGTCGAGTCTCGCTGGTAATGCGATGTGTTTGTTATATTCCCTCTTATGGACTCTCGTCTGGTTGTTTCTCGTAGTCAATGTTCTAACTGTATCGACGTTTGTTCGTATTACATGATTTTAATTTAGACTGGGAGCATCAGCCTCCCCGTTCGCGTACTTGGACGTCGAGGCACTTGCGGAGCCCGTCGCGCGTCTCCCCGATCACCCAACCTTCCTGTGCGTTGGCCTCGCTCGACGAAGAGAAATAAGGACGCACACAGGTCTTTGCTATGGAGTAGAATAGTTCGTCGAGAATCCAGCCTAATCTTGGTCCTGTCATCTCGATCGCGGGCTCGGCGTTGAGCTCGAGGATGCTGACTGTCAACTTTCCATCTTCGCCGTGCGAGACAAGAAAGTCAACGCCGAAAAGCTCGAATGCATTTGGAAGAGGCTATCATAAAAGCACGAAGAAATGTGAGTGCTTTGGAGCAGTATCCCGATAGTTTTGCTCGAAATCCACTTTTGTACCTGAAAGTGGACGGGAGAGGCTAGAGCCGCGGTAAACGTCTCTCCTAGCACGATCGCAACTTGGTTCACGATATCGTCAACATCACGTTGTGTAAGTTTCTGGCCATTCCACGTTGGGTTCTCGGAGTAGACCGTGCACCCGACTAGCTCGGACAGCAGTCTGACGCTCCCCTGTGTATCGGGGTTATCGCGCTGTAAACATGTATTGGTCAAATGGGGGGCCAGGTCGATTTCGTTGATTTCGGGAGATGTGGTCCCAGCTCCAGATTGATGATCTTCATCGGCGGTGGTTTGCCGCTGCTGATGCCCAGGATCAGACCGTGTGCGCTCGCCGGGGAGTTTGAATGGCACTGCGGGGAACAAGGCTAAGATATTTGGACTGAAAAAGACCTTCAGTGTTCCGCTAGCTACACAATATACTCTCAGGTGGAACTGAAAGTAGCGGTGAGCATTTTACACATCGCCACTCAAGGGTACGAGCCAATACCTTCTTTCCCGTTCCCAGAGCCGGTTTCACCGAGCCTGCCCCGCCGGCGATATCGGCCTCGGCCGGGTCGAGCAAAAGTGGAGTGGATATGTATTCCTTGACGAAGGATAACAATCTGTCAGCTTAGGAGACGTGGAAAAGTGGTGCAGACAAGTTCTACCTGTATAACGAAATGCCGCAACTGCGATGTGGAGACTCTTGTGTTTCCATCTTCATCGGAGATCTTGGATATTTCGTCGCCGCTCTCCACTTCTTCCTCAGAAGGTTCATCGTCTTCAAAGGATTGGAAAATTTGGAGCAATTCATCTCGCGTCCGAAACAGCCGGATGCCCATGCCACGATCCGCCATCCCTGGCTTTAGGATCCACCACTTCATTGACGGTTCGTTTTCGTTCCCATGGTCTATAAGTTCACCGAGATCATAAAGTTCGTCTGCCCACAGCTCATCGAGCTCGTCGGCGAACGCGATGTCGATGGACCAGGTTTTCGGTACCGCCCGAGTCAACGGGCTTTCAGGGTGCTTGGTGAGGTAATTGACAAAAGTTTGTTGGTGGAGGAAGTGTTTTCGAATAAGAGCTTTGCGGATCGTGTACGACGAGGATAAGATGCGCAAGGAAGAAGTGAGTGGCTTTCGATGAGCAAGTTCCTGAGCCGACGGAGGCTGTGACGGAGGATGTGTACGTCGAAGGTCAACATTTCCGTATTCGTTAGAAAAAGCTAAACCGAAAACTGACAGGTGGCAATGAGGCTCTTAGAGTAAGCTCGTGTAAAATTACATCGTATGTGCTCCATTGTAGAATGTTGAGACCAGCCTCGGGAGGGCTGGCGGCCAAGGCTTCGACCTCCTCTGGAGAGGTGAGAAAAGTAATATCGACCTCTGGAAGGGACTTGAGGAGGGAGTTCTTAACGAGGTCACTGACAAAGTCGGTTGACCACGAAACGAATGCAACGAGTTCGCCCATTGAAGGAAATGCCGAGAAGGGAGGGCGTGAGATTAATGGTGGTGGTTGCTTGTTTGTTTCAATCTGGGCTGCGTCGGGTGCCTTCGCACTTTGTCGGGCACCAAAATGCCAACTATCTTCTCGTTAACGCCAACATTCACTCAAGGTCTTGTAATAGGACAGGTTTCAATATTCCTGTTACTTGCTCTCATATTGAGGTATCTGTTTCTTGAACCTGCGGTATCTTCAAGACCCCCAAGTCTACCCGCACTCGCGGCAGCAGCGAGGCAGCAACACGAGACATCGCGGTCCACCAGCAAGGATGATGCTTTAGAGGCTGATGATCCACCGCCCGCGGAGACGGCGGAGTGGTTTAATGTTATTTTGCAAAATGTCAGTGCTTGAGACGCCGCTTTACACTGGTGCAAGATGGGAAGCTCATTGCAGCCCGGGGCTTTGGGAATTGCGTAAAAGATCGCTCAAGCGTACCGACAACAAATCAGAAACACACTAGAAGGTCCATCTGGCGATGAGGCTGCCCGGCGACGGGTGGAAGGTTGGCTGAATGATCGGCGGAGTGCTTCGCTTTTGGTAAGTATTTGCCTTTACTATATCACCGCCTCCCGTCGTCTCATGATTATTTCACTCTTCCAGGACGTAATAAAAGTGCATGCCATTGACGTTGGGACGGGAGCACCCAAACTCGTCCGGGCACGAATTTTGGCACCCGACAAACATTGCGCGACCTCGGTAGGAGCTTTTGATATCAAGCCTGCGTTTGATGTCTTAGCAGCGAGCTTATTCTCTCCTTTTTGGTGTTTGACAGAGAATTGAATGTCACCTCGCATATTCCGACGACGTTAGCCTCTCACTCTCAACCTCACTTCTGCTCCATTACCCCACACCATCATTCGCACGATTGCCCGTGTCACTCACAGTTTCCTCGATCGATTTTGCAGCAAAGGTACCGCAAAGACTGGTGCCTCTTACGGAATTCCTAACCCCACTAAATCATTTCCTTGAATCCGCCAGGTCACTGTAACGCCACCATTGCCATCAGATCCTTCCCCGTGTCTAACTTTAACGCTCGATCCATCGTTTACGCTCGACATCAAGACTAACTCGCTTCTAGGATCTCGAGCTAAACTTTCTGACGTACCAAAGGTCCACGAGCTCATTGCTCAACGGATTCGGACTTCACTCGCATCACGGGGAACATGGAAGATCCTGCTACCAGGTGTGCGGGCAAAAGATGTGGTGGATATGTTGGAGAAGAAGCAGTAAATTTCAAGCTCCGGGCGAATATTTACACAATCTATATATATGATATTATCAAGTCATCATGCATCTTTGACGTGTAGGCTCCGTGCCCAGAGTGTGGTGTTGATCTTCTTTACTGTCACGCGGCTGGTCGTGCAAATATACTTTTGACACGTCTTGCTGAATAACATAATCAACCAACGGCTATGCAATGGTACGTGGTCTTATGCCGTCCCGTGCTTAGCGAGCCGCTCGTTGGTGCAAGTGGGAGTGGTGGTGGGGATGTAAGCTCGAGCGGTGTCAGTCATTCGCTCAGGGGTACAATTTGCCTTCCGCTTCCTGTAGCCATTTGCTCGCTCGAGGTGCACATGCGGCAGGTCCCTCATTTGCATGTACAAGTGCTTAGTTGAATGCTTTGGCAATGAATCTGGGCCTTATTGGTTTCAGTTGGAGGGCAGCTTATTCATTGCTGTCCTGACGATATCCATGGGTTCAGGGGCTTCCAACGACGGAGTCGCCATCTCGAAACGCCATACCGAAGGTTGGCCCTGGGAATCCGAACCCTTTTAATTCCTTGGGCGAAGCCTTGGCTGTTAGCATCCAAGGAGAGATACTTCATCCGACCTCTGTTCGACCTCCAGTCTGCGGTGGGGCAAACTGGCGCAGCTGAAGGCGCTCACTGGGTCCAGAGCCGCAGCGAAGAGGAAGCGCGAATTACGCAAATGGCTGTGTTTGACTGATGGCGGGGGGGCGAGGAAAGTTTTTTCACGTTTGCTTCTGGTCGCAGTTGCTGGTTGCTTTGTTTGTTTGTCGGGGGCTTCGACTTCTTTCGGTTGCGCGTGCCGAGTCTCTCTGAAAGCCCGAACGGAGGTGAAAAATACGTACGGGGTCTTATCGATAGACGCTTCTTGATGCTCGATATAGATGCGGGTCCTGCAGGCAGCCCAGGAATGCAAATGCAGATGTTTGCTGTGTGAGGAGTCAGAGACAGGGGTTTCGGGGTCCACCGGGTCGGGGTGCCTGAACAGGTGGGGAAGGGGTGACGTGTCCTCGTCCGTTTTGATGTCGACTGACACAGGGTTGAACCACAATTTTCGAGCATCGATGGCACACGACACTCTCTGAAATCGATGGAGGCTGGGACGCAAGGTAGGCAGAACGCAGAAAGACGAAGAGCACGGTACGAAAAACCGAGGAGGGCCGGGGAGGAGGTAGAGGGAAAAGTTTGGCCTGACTCACCCCCCTAAGGACAAAGTACCACACACTCGCGGCGCGTCTTTGATGAGATCGTAAGATCAGAGGCGATCTGAAGACGATGGTATAGGTCCGAATGGTCTAAAACACCATCGCCGCTGCCGTCTAAGACGATGAGGGTGGTGGGGAAGTTGTTTGTTCGTGTGGCAACCGGTTATTTGCAGAGGATGATAAATGGCGTCCTGTGGTTCTGAGTTCGGTTTGGCACCGTGAAAAAATCGCCCCCCCCCTCTGTTCTCCTCCTTCCCCTCACATTTTGGCCCCTTCTCACGCTCATCCCTTACACCTCCAAACACGGACTGCAAGCTCTGGACTGGATGCTCACCGACGCTCCTCTACCATCATCCCTCACCCATCACATCCCCCACGACAACGACGACGCGTCCACCGCCGCATCTTCCGCCCCAACCCCCGTCCTCCATCTACCACTCCCCCATTCTCGCGAAGCTAGCGTAGACGGTCCATCACCAGAAGTGCCTCCAACGCTCGCCGACGAGTCCATCAATCATGTGAACGATCATCTCAAGGGCGAGGATTCAGACATGCACGACCACTCGGCTGCAGGTATCACCGCCTCTGGCAATGCCTCGACTGCCTCCGCCCTGCTATCCAAGACGGCGGCCGTCGACATTCAAGCCAGGGCAGGCTCGGCATCCGGTGATGACATGGAGATCGACGGAGAGTCCAATCTCGACCTCTCTGACAACGAAGCTCCTCTTTCCAACACCCTTGCAGCTGAGTCTCTGCCACAGTTACTTCCTGTGTCGCGGCCGTCCAGCCAAGCCCCTTCTCCTCACCAACCTCATCCCATCCCCAAAGCCCAGTCCCCTCCCCCCTCACTCTCTCGCTCTCGTTCTCCAAATGGTGTACCTTTACATCCTTCCATCCATTCCGATGCCCACGCTATGCCTCTCGATGCCTCTGTACCCCCTACCCCCGCTCGTCAGGACAGCCAGCCCGATGATGCATCCATGGCTGACGGAGAACGTCCAGCAAAGCGTCCTCGTAATGCCTATGAAGATTCCTCTACCTCTGTACGTCTACTATCCCAAGTTGGATGTGTGTATTTCTTTGTTACTGTATTAACATCATTGTTACGTCTTTGTCCGCAAACTCCAGCAACCCCAGCCATCGTCGTCTGCCAACCCTTCCATGCAGCCAGCAGCTGCACCGATTCGTCCGACCAAATCCATCTCCACCACTCCTTTCACCCCCGGTCAGCTCAAGTATGCGATGAGCACCGTCAAACAACTGAAAAAGTCCCGAGACGCGGCCGCTTTCTTGCTACCCGTCGACCCGATCGCGCTCAACATCCCGCACTACCCCAGTGTCATTACCCACCCGATGGATCTGAGCACTGTGGAGAAAAAACTCAACGCGACGAAGAAGGGCGAGTTGGTCGACGTCGGATTTTACCAGAACCCCGACGAATTCGTGAACGACGTCAGGCTCATCTGGTCCAACTGCTACGCCTTCAACGGGGCCCAGTCGATTTTCAGTCAGGCCGCCGAGCGCCTCTCGGAGGTGTTTGAGAAACAGATGGCTCATTTCCCTCCCCCGGAAGAGGTAAGATCCATCCGTCTTTCTACGATCGTTTCAAACGTGACTGATGACATATCTGGCAGGTCAAACCCGTGGTGCCAGCGAAGCGTCCGTCACCCGCAGTATCAGCCCCACCGAAACCAAAGGTGACCGCTCCTCGTCGACCCTCCACTTCGCTTCCTGCTGCCCGCCGGGACGTCGCATCTCCTGTCGCAAGTTCGTTTGGACCCCAGTCCAGCGCTGCATCAAGGCCGAAACGGGAGGTTCACGCTCCTCCGCCAAAGGACAGCGGCTACCATGACTCGTCAAGGGCAAATGGACCTGGTCGACGCGCCAAGAGAGATGATGGCACCGCGGACCAACTGAAGTATTGCTTCAAGATCATCAATGGGTTGTTCGGTCGACAGTATGAGAACTGGGCCTGGTTCTTCTACGATCCTGTCGGTAAGCACGGTTTCGTCTTGTCGGCGCCTATCGAATACAGCGGGGGAATCTGATACATTCCTCGGTTATCTCAGATAAAGCCCACGTCCCCGGCTACTACGATATCATCAAGAAACCGATGGACATGAACACAATCAAGCGCAAACTTGAGCAGGATCAATATGCCAATCCTAACCAATTCTACAAGGATTTCAGGCAGATCATTGAGAACTGCTATGCTTTCAACCCATCCGGACCCGTTCGGGACGCTGGTCACAAGCTCGAGGAAGAGTTCAACCGACGATGGGCCAACTTGCCGCCTCTTCGCCCTGTTGAGGACAGTGAGCCAGAAAGCGAGGACGAGGGGCAGAGTGACATTGAACAGGAGAAATGTAAGCTTTCCTTTACCCATGGTCGTTAGACGGTCTTGAGTGCTAACTAGGTTCTCATATTTTTATCAGTATTACATTCCCTCGAAGAGCAAGTTACCAATCTCAATCGTAACATCGAATCCCTCAAGTCTAGCATTCGCGATAAGAAGAAACGACGTGAGCGCGCAAGGGAAGAGCGTCGCCAGGCCAAGCTTGCCCGCCAAGCTTCCTCGTCTTATGGCTCTCGGGACGATTATTCTTATGGTAGCAAGCCAGCCCCGAAGAAAGGGCGAACCTCGTCTGCCTCGCAAACCAACGGCAACCACAAAGCCAGCGCCGCCGCCTCACCTGTCGCCTCTTCGTCCAAGCAGCATCACAAGACGGCTGCGAAAGGAGGCGGCAAGAAACCCATCCCACCTCCTGCCGCTGAGGAGGACGACTTCGACGCGATGGACTCGCCGCTCGATATGGCACAGAAGAAAGAATTGAGCGAGGCGATCGAGAAGCTCGAGGGCGACAAGTTGGAAAAGGTTATCAGCATCATTCAGGATGGGGTTCCTGGCATTGGTAACGTGAGTCTCACATGAATTGACCACCGTTCCTGTTCCGAGGCACTGACAGACAACCCTTCTTTCCCATCAGAACTCCGAGGAAATCGAACTCGAGATCGACGCCTTACCATCCGCCGTTCTCCAACGCCTCTACAGCTTTGTCATCCGTCCGCTCAAGGCCGCCAACAAACCCGTTAATGCCTACAAGGTACCGAAGCGCGCCGGATCCGGCAACACCGGCCGCACGGGCGCCGCTGCTACTGGTGGTGTCAAGCGGAAGTCTATGGACGAGGACGCCGAGAGTCGGAAGATCGCGGAGTTGGAAGCCAAGGCAGCTTTGTTGGCGGGCAAGGTACAACCCAACCAGCAACAGCCGGGTGCTTCCCAACATCCCCGCGGACCTGGCATTGGCAATGGTGCGGATGAGGACGAGAGCGCCCAGAGCTCCGACGAGAGTGGAAGCGACGAAGACAGCGATTCTGATTGAGCGATCAGCTTGATTTTCTCTCTTGATTCGTACATTTCCCCCCCCCCCCCTTGCGCTCGTCCATGGTCGCATGTTCTCATATACGAAAACCCCCCGACTTCCATATCGTTCTTGTCTATACTTGTTTCACAGACTCCGTGTTTAGTTTCGTATATCATCTTGTTTTAGCAATCCTGAGTAAGATACAACAATATTGTAGCCCTTTTTTGCCTGCTTGCCGATTCCTGCAATTAATGGTGATAATGTGCTGTATTCTCGCGAGTTGCGATTGCACCAAATAACAACAGTTAAACGGAGAGGTCGATGAGCCTCGCGGTGTTTGGAGCGCGCCAGTCCAGAATTCAACCACCACCGAAGACTTCATCTCACACATCATTATGTCGGAAGACGCTGACTTATGGGCTGCCATGGGCATGCCTATGACCTTTGGCAAGCAGAAAAAGGCCAAAACTGTGCAGCGAAATTTCGATCAATCGAGAAGGGAAGAGGTGAGTAGTTGAGAGGGATGGGCGAGACAGGATCGCTCAAACTCTGGCCTTCTCTCTAGGAACCTTCATTGCCTGCGAACAGCAAGCTACCTCCAGTGCCATCAGGGCCTGGCGGACCTTCTACATCTGGACCGTCTTGGCCGACGCCAGCAGCTCGTTCGACTAGTCAGGATTCGGACGAGCCAGGTCCTTCGGCCCCACCGCCCCAGCCTACAGCCGAAGACGAAGACGAAGATTCAGACTTTGCGGACGAAGACGAACCTGCTGAGGCTCTCTTCCCGGTTTCTCATGAGTTGCTCTTACAGGATCATACCAAGGTACGCATTTGGACTTGGGAACACGCCGCGCTAAACTGAGCGGTTGAAGGTCGTTTCAGCTTTAACACTCGATCCTTCCGGAGCGAGAGTGCTTTCCGGATCGTACGACTATGATTGCAAGCTGTGGGACTTTGGAGGGATGGGTGGTGGAACTGGAGAGGCCAAGCCGTTCAAAAGTTGGGAACCCGCTGGTAGCTACTCCGTGAGTTGCCAGCTCTGGATCCTTGTCCCGATCATCCCATGCTAACACCTAGATCTTTCAGGTCCATGATCTAAAATTCAGCGCAGGTGGCGAACAGTTCCTTGTGGTTTCTGGTACACTGCAGCCAAAGCTCTACGATCGGGATGGACAGGAACTGTAAGTTTGTAGTTCCTGGGGGGACGGGAGGCGACGAGATCTCTAACATATGCGATCACCTTAGAGCGACGTACATTAAAGGTGACATGTACATTCGCGATATGAAGCATACTGCGTGAGTGGGTTTGCTCTCTCTGATCAACCTACATGTCTGACAGTCAAATCATTCTTTCCCCTAGAGGACACGTTGGAGAAGTTACTGCATGTGCATGGCATCCCAAAGAGTCCAACACCTTCATTACATCTTCTAACGATTCAACAATCAGGTGGGGTTTTCGAGTACTGCTCTTGGTATACCGCATAGACTGACCATCCCAATTCAAGAATCTGGGACGCTGAAAACAAAAGAAAACAAAAGACTGTCATCGTCGTCAAAAGTAAAGAGCGCGGGGCCAGGACGAAAGTAACAACTTGTGCTTTCTCGCACGATGGCAAACTAATCGCAGGAGGTAAGCATTCTATTGGCTGAGAGAGGATCCAGTATACTTTGTGTGACACCGTTATCTTCCGGTAGCCTGTCTTGACGGAACTCTGAACATCTGGGGATCTAATTCCAACTTTGTCCGACCGTCTCATACCGCCGAGAACGCACATGAGAAGGGAAAGGAAGTCGGTTCTGTCGCGTTTTCAGTTGACGGCCACACGGTCGTGTCCAGAGGCACTGACGAATACACGAAACGTACGTCAGGGCATGAATGTATTTCATCGTACCAAAGCTGATCACTCAATTATCCCTGAGCGTAGTTTGGGATGTGCGATCGTTCAAGAAGCCTGTCTTTACTTCACAGAAGATCATGACGCTCTACCCAGAAACCAACGCCGTATTCAGTCCCGATGAAAAATACATCATCACGGGCTCTGCCGCTGGGCGCACAGAAAGCGGGATGGGGAGAGGTGGCCTGGTCTTTTTACGAAAAGACGGACTAGATGTGGAGAAGAGCCTCGACTTCGCGCCTGGAGAATCAGTCGTTCGCGTCGTATGGCACCCGAAAATCAACCAGGTACGTCAAATCACTCTTCATCATTACTAGGCTCATCCTTACAATTTTCAAACTCAGATTTTGTGTGGATTATCTACTGGTTCCATTCGTCTCCTATATTCACCCACGACGTCACTCAACGGAGCAAAGCTTCTCCTCAACAAGTCGCGGAAGAAAGCAACCATCGAATCTTACTCCGACTCTATGCTGCAACCGCACATCATAACTCCTCACGCCCTCCCGATGTTCAGAGACGATCTGGACCGACCAACCAAGCGGAAGAGGGACAAGGAGCGGGACGATCCAAGAAAGACCCGCAAGCCCATGCCACCGCTTCACGGACCCGGGAAAGGTGGACGTGTCGGTGCAAGCGCTACCCAGCACGTTGTGCAAAACCTTGTTCGCGACTCCACTCGAGACGAAGATGTAGGCTGCCCCACTCCCTGTCGCTGCCCTCGATCGTTTCTAACCCAACCCTCCTTGTATCCTAGCCACGAGAAGCTCTTCTCAAGTATGCAAATCTTGCAGAGTCGGATCCAAAGTTCACCGCAGGTTAGTTGCCCGCCCTTCTCTCCTGAGCTTTCTTTTCCTTTTCTCACTACTTGCGACCACCTCATAGCATGGCGTATCAACCAGCCAAACCCTGTTTTCCAAAATACGGAGGAGGAAGAGGAGGAGGAATAATCTTTCAAAAGTGCAAATCGATTCAACGCTGAGCAAATACGACCTCATGTTTCTTTCAGCTTTGCCCCTTGTACTCTGTAGTAGTACGAACGTCTGCCTATACCCGCAAACCACGCCATGCTGTGATATCACACCACTGGGTCAACCTTCCTGGTGCAACAATCATCGATGACGCTTACCGGCAGAGGAAGAGAGCAAGGGTAACGGTTATGTTGCCATGCACAATCCCGTTCCATTTCCGTGGCTCAAAGACAAGGGCCAACGGCATCCCGAGCAGCGACAAACCAACACTGAACGGCAGTACTATCAGACCTCGAGCTTTAGACGCAGATAATCTTCGTCACTTACTGTGTCAACTACATATCACAAAGGCGCAGTCTGATAAGTGAGAGACCCGTGCACTGAGGTGGACGAAATACTCACATCGGCGATCGCTAGTGCAGTCAGCAGTCCCCCAACAAGCTTTTCTTGAGCGACAGCGTCATACGGAACTGCTCTCCGAATTGCTGACATGACGCAAAGGGAGATTATACCCAAGAGAAAGTAGCCTTCATGAAACACATAAAGTTCATGGAGACGATTCCTGAAACCAAGGTGCGTATCACGCTCACAATTGCCTAGTTGCCAGACAACTAGCTGCGCCCTGAGCGCTAAAGTGGCAGCTGGTTTGCCACCAGACGGTAGAGTCTCATTGTAGTACCATTCAGGTACACTAATAGCCATACCCGCAGCTACAATAGCTGAAGATGGGCAAGTTGGCCGTGGTTGAGTTCAATGAGAAACCCGAATGTTAGCCCTGTAGACGATGCCGGACCATCCGTTTGATCTGTGGTACGTACTCATGGTAGGTTCTAATATGCTAAATACGAAGCGGTATACATGCGGCAATACATGTAACCCCGGTTGCAAGGTGGCGTCTTGCTTTTTTATGTTCAGCGACATTTCTTGGTTGTGAAGTAAGCTCACGTTCAGAGGTCCCGATGAGAAGTAACGTTAACAACAGACGCACCGGTTACAGTTGAGATCAGCCAAGAGTAGTGGGAAACGATTCCCTGCAGAGTGATCGAGTAAAGGCGAAGCCACACCTCACTGCGAAGAAAAGAAACGGGGCCCGGGCAATAAAATCGAAGCATGGCAGACGTCTTATGTAAGCGGGCGGCGGAAAACCGACGCCCTATTTAAGGACAAAGGAGACAAGTTTTATCCTTTAGGGCGGACCGACTCGTTGGTTTAAATCTAACGGGCAACTGGACTGACTCTGGCCGCACCCATTTTCTAGCTGTATAAAATAACATTGGAATTCACACAACGCGGCCTGATGGTCTAGTAGTATGATTCGCCCTTAGGGTTCAAGCAGTTCCACTGCTTACCTCATGGGCGAGGTCCCGGGTTCAATTCCCGGTTAGGCCCCTTCTTTTTGCATGGCTTTACCATTTTATTCAGACTTAGCCTTCTTTCATTTCTGCACTATTTTCGATGAATAAAGTCGCAAGAATTTACCAAGCTTGGTCCTGGTTATTTTTCTTGTCGTACTGAAATCTCCATCGCCTCCTTCTCCGTTCCCCTCACTCGTAAGTCTAGGAATGGACTAACCAATAGAGTCTTCGTTTCTCGACCAAGACGTCAAAAACCAATGCAGGGGTTCTCGCAAGACATCGAACGTGATCGGTCGAATACATCGCGTATGAAACGGTCAAGCACGATGTACCCCGGCACTCTCGTTCGAAGAGAACGTTATACAAAAATACCCAGTTCCGGATACGGAATCACAAATGCAACGAGGTTGAGAATGCGCGAAATAATAGACATTTCGATACAATACAACGCGCCTACTCAATGCGCAACCTTTACCTCCAAACGATTAAGTTGCCCTAGAATGTCGGATGAGATACTCATTCTCTGGAGGCCGGCAAGTGTTGAAACGGCTTTAGCCTTCTGTCGTAACCGTGCCAATCGCTAACGGGAAACTCATACTTAGTTTCAAAAGTTCACACATTTCAAGGTGTCACTCACCGATTGTCGATCAATCTCAGAAATGTTAGCAGTCTTCGTTCGAGCATGCAAACCGACGATGATGTTCATGGTAAGCATAAGGATTTCTCCGAGGTTCCTCGTGATCGCAGGATCCATAAATTTGAATTGGTCGACTCTGCGGTTCAACGACCTGAGGTCTCCGTCCAAGGGGATGATATCCGAAGCTTCGATAGCCTGGGTGGACCCAATGAGCATTCCCCCATAGCCCAGAAAGATAATCACTCACCTCGAGAGCGCCCTCCATATCGCCCTGGGCATATCGATCCATCGCACTTCTAGCACGAATAAGTTTCACAACTTCCTGCGATTCCTTTGTCCTTTCGCCGCGCAGTTCATACATCCGAATGACCTGCTGGGCGATATTTTCCAGTTCCTGGCCTTCGACACCGCCTCCTCCAGGCTCACTGAGCAACTCGCCGAGTGCACGTGCAAGACAAGATATCACAGTGTCTCGTGCACCTGCCAGATTGTACAGCTTGATGGCATCCGTGATCCTTCGGTCCTCCTCGCACATGGTGGCAGCACCCTTCAGGATAACGTCATAGTATTCGGGTGTCGAGTTGAGCTGAAGAAGAGGGAGGTAATGTTCGAGGACTCCAGTCTGGACGAGGAAGTTAGACCCCCCAACCGGCTCGTGTTAGATCCTAGGTGCTTACGAAACGAGTTCCATCTTCCCTCATTCCTCCTATTAGTTCTTCCCATTTGCCTTGACAATTGACGATCACCCTCCGCACGATTTCGCGGGTAAGCTCCAGCTGATCGCGGCTGACAGTGGCATCATAGTCTGATGTCGTCGAAGCGACACGATCTGCCGTAAGCCCGACACAGAAAGCATATTGGACTGCCTCTTTAGGATCCGTCTTTTGGAACTGGCGGATGTATCGGTTTATCAGGAGCGCAAAGTTGAGTGACGTGGCGCCTTTGGCGGATTGAATCACTGAAAGTGAGTTGGTGTGCCGAACAGTTAGCAAATCGTTCTCCCGGTCGAGTAACGTCGAGGCGTACAGATGTCAACATCAGTCATCTCCTG
Source organism: Tulasnella sp. 417 (assembly GCA_019633465.1). Taxonomy (NCBI): domain Eukaryota; kingdom Fungi; phylum Basidiomycota; class Agaricomycetes; order Cantharellales; family Tulasnellaceae; genus Tulasnella; species Tulasnella sp. 417. Next base: position 24,392 of record WSTY01000125.1, read on the forward strand.
ACGGGCAGGGACTCGCAGAAGGCCATAATACGCCAAAGAGATTGCAAGGTGAATAGCTTCAACCTGAAGCTCGGGATGCTCGTACATTGCTGCAACAGACTGCACACCGGTTAGAAGGAAGGAGCTGTAGTTGTCGAAAGCTAGAACTTACCTTTTCGAAAAGACCGCAAACCAGCAAAAGTCTGGCCCAGTTCAATTTTTTGGTGGCCGTCGAGGATCCGGTCGCCATACCCAGCAGTGAAGGCGACATGGAAATTGAGGCGGAAGGTGAGGGCCCTTCTGTAGACGGGCCAGTGAAGTGTTTTTCGCCATAACTCTCAAGGAGTTCGCCAAGTTCCTTCAACCCATTGCCTTCTTGTTCGTCGACCTGATTTATAATCAATAAGCGTGCTGGTCGGCATCAACCATCGCCGCTACCAGCTCACCATGGCAAGTTGGAACCAAATCCAGTCCTCTGTTGTTGAAGTTACCAATGGGACAGTCTTCTTGTGCGGCTCAATCCTGCCAATTATTTTAAAGAGGGCCTGCTTAAAGGGATCAACATTTGCACCAAAGGCGATACGAGCGTTATACGCCGAGAAGAGGCGCTCTCGGCTTGTCCGAGGTATGCTAAAAGGCACCCCGCATTGTCAATCAACGAACCTAACCGTGCTCAACGCAAACGAACGAACCTGCGGTCGGTGGATTCCACCCAAGCTCGCAAGGCGGGGATGAAATGTGGCTCTCGGTCGTTCAACTGCCTCTCGCTATTCATTGCCACTTCAAGCGCCTCCCGTAAGTTGCCCGTGCGGATCAAGTAGAACATTTGGGCCCAGAGTGGCTTTGCGGCAATGAGCTGAGTAAAACCAGGACCTTTCAGTTGCGAACTTCGCTGAGAGGCGAAGCCTTCCTCACCTCCAATCGGTCTTCCCACCGACCACCCTTATAAAAGCGAACAGAAAGGAAAGCTCGAACTTTGTTTGCGAGCCCCGGGTCCCCACCAAGGGCGGCATCCATGGGCTTGGAGTGCACAGTTTGCTCCAGGAATTGCCAATACCTTGATGAGACTGTCGGTATGTATTCATTAAACTGGTACGGATAATGGCGACTTACTGCTTTTCCAAGGCTGTCCTCGCCCCATTTACAATCTTTTCTCGGAGCTCCGCTGCTATTGTGGACTGAGGGTCCGCAAGATAAGGTTTAGCGAATGATCTACGTAATGTTGATCAGAAAGGACCCAAAAGGTTCAATACGATTGTTCAAACCTCTCAAGGACTGGACTGTTATTCAACAAGTGGGCCTGAGCATGAGAGTGTGGCAACTGAGGTTGTTCGCCTGTGATTTCGAGCAAGATTTCCAACGTTTCTGCAAATTGCTATAGCGGAGTTAGAGGCGCAGGTGTCAGAGTATAGTTTCGATAACGTACTTGGCCAATAGCGGAGGATCCTTGAGGAGTTTCGGAAGCAACTGCTTTGAATTGGAAGATGAGAGGGAATGCGGTCTGCGCGAGCCGCGCATTGTTTAGATGGCTAAGAACACGGTCGTATGCCATCATCTTCTGATGCATCGGCATGGTCTGCTTGGTCTGGGTTACGCTCTGAAAATTGAAAGTGTGTGGTTGGCGACCGTCTTAAGGAGAAACCAGAGAATGCTGCCTACAGTGTTAAGCCCAAGGCCTCGACCGCTGGTAGAGGCTGCCAATCGACTCTTGCCAAATGCATTCGCAACACCGGCATATTCCGTGGATGGAATCGCTGGCGCACTGTCAACTTTGACACCCAATTCTTCGAATATTTTTTTCTTGCGGTTCTCCCAGTCGCGTCTTGACCGCTCTTCCAGAACTCGATAGAATTCTGCCTCTGTTTCCCGGCGACCTTCCTCGATAGATGCAATGAGCGATTGCTCGTGAGCATGTCGCACGAAGCCCGCAATATCAGTGTCATTGATAGGCTGGAGAGGTGCGAATGTCTGATTGGTGTTGAGGTTGGCGACTTGAGACCCGAGAGCTGAGGTGTCAATTTGCGCCTGAGCAAGAAGATAGGACCTAATAAGTGATCAATGTTAGAAATTCAGTTTCTCTCGTGATTGCTTGGAGCCAAAGAACGAACGCTTTCGCCTGATCTGGAGCGGTTGTTTGGCCTCCCCCAAGCCTCCTGGACTGTTGTTCGATTTGATCGAGGCCAAGATTGATGGTCGGTAAATCAGGTCTGGGAATATGCGCTGTAAGCTGGCGCGAAGAAGCGAGAAGTGAAGACAGGTCGGCCATATTAACAAGGTCACTTTGGGTTGGCGGCTGCAGTTGGTCCAGAAACAAATCGCAGGCACGCGTCGACAAACTCTCCGTCCAGCTCTCCGCGGCGTGAGACCTTGGAACGCCACGGAACGCCCAAGAGAAGTGTTGCTTATGAGCAGTTCGATCAAGAAAACTAACAGCCGATGATTTCTACGAGAATTGTTTAGAACTCCGCTTCGCCTGGGCACCCGTCCAACTTTGGGCTGCAGAAGTCAAACAAGGCCCTCCCCGAACGAAATGTGAAGTCTTTAGGATTCCGAGTGGCCGAGTCTTAAGCAGGTATGTCGTGCTTTAACGTCATTTTATAATGTTTTAGTTAGAAGGGGTAGTCCTGACATTATACATTGCAGACCAGGACACTTGCAATACATGATTTAACAGCGGGCCTTGTTACTTATCGACTATAACCACTGATTTACCAGACACAAGTCAGGCAGCTGCTGACCCGCGGGTACGCCCTTTACAACACGGGGTAAGCCGCAGTCTTTGAAACACGATGTTCTCAACAGCAGAGGCAGATCTATCGCAGGTAGGAAAAAATTGTGGAAAGACGCAAGGATTGCAATTCTCGGACCGTCTCGGGTCTTCCTTAAATCCTCCCTAAGGCGGGCTATCCCGTAAAACATTCAACCATTTCAATGGGTATTTATTATGTAAAACAAACCTGTTATGTAGTGACCTCACGAGATCGTCTATTCCGCGAGCGTCACTTCCAAAACCTCTCTCCCGCGGTTCAATCTCCCAACAGCCGGAATCAATCTTGGTGCAATGCCCAAGGACCAAAACCCTTCCGCTAGTATATAGGTATAGGATCATCCAGCCACTCAGCGTCCAACGCTGGACTGACTCGAACACGGAGATACCGGTTCCACCCCGTCCTCCACCTTCGAGACTATAGAACCCCGAGCACAATAGTAGCCCTCAAGCTACATTCGACCCTTGGTGTCCGACTGCTGGATTTAGAAGGACTGCTTCCGCCCTCGCCTTCTGCTGAAGCCGCATCGAAATCCACCCATTCTTCCGCCTTGGAACTCTTCCAACCCCACGACTGTGTCACGTTGAAGACGTCCGGCGCAGAACTAAACTTGGTCGAGCTCGCACCGGTAGCGGACGGGCACGAGATGGAGAAGTAAGCTTTGAGGGACTGGCGGGGGTCGCGATAAGGGCTATGTGGCGGAGTGGAGTGTGCTGTAAGTGGTCCAGCTGGGGAGGTAACCGAGGGGGAGAACGTCGTCGAAGAAAAAGCGGAGCCGGCACTCGGTGGTGTTGTCCCCGGTAAGATAGCTTGACGGGGAGGCGATACTGACGTTCCGGGTGTGCTGGGGCGAAGAGCTGACATCGACTGGGCATGGTGGGGAATTGCCCAAGGTCGGGCTCGAGGAGTTGTCATGGGGAGACCGGGTGTACCCGGTGTGGTCGGTCTTTCCACGTGAGTAATCGTCGGGAGGGAGTCCGTGTGATGCAACGGCACACTTGCCGGGTGTGGCGACGAAAGTGTAGATCCTGGCACGGAAGGTATCGAATGTGGAGGAACTGGGTCGACGGGCGATTGACGCTGAAGATAAACGCCCAGCTGTAGCCCCTTCTTGCGAACGATTTGCACATACACGTTCCACAACGAACCCATACACCAGAATGTGTTGCTATACAATCGCTGTGATGGTTTGAGGGTCTCAACCCCCCAGAATTCGACCGAAAATCTTTGAAAATCCGATAAAAGGTCGGTGCCACTCCGTTTCGACAGTTAAGTTCAAGATACTCACCGGCAAGGTTCATTCTCGGTCCATTTTGCAGCTGGTCCGTAGTCCTCCTTTACTGTACCAAAATCCTTCCCTATCTTGCGGCCGTTCAGAGTCAAACCAAAGAAATTCGTGTGGTCTAAGCGACGATGTGTCCTTGTATCTGAAGCGGGCATATCATCGCTGGACGCAGCTTCTCTGGCGATCCCGTCGATTTGTTGCCTCGTAATGTCCCCTCCAACCTTCTGAGATCCGTCTCCAAAGACCGGGAAGAAGCCATTATAAGTATTTTCATGGTCTAGTGATAACTCTGGTGCTTGGGCTACAATGTCCGAGGTACTGAGGAGGTTGGCGTTTGAAGGTATGTCCGATTGAGTTGAAGAAGCCGGAGGACTGCTTTCCGAGTTCCGACCACGATTATTTGGCGAGGAGGAGCGCGGAGAGCCAACGGAGGGCAAGGACATGATTTGGGACCGGAAGACAGCTTGGTTCCAATGCGCAGTCTTGAGAATTTGGAGCGCCACAAATGGTTTGCCGGTTATAGCGGAACGATCATTTTGGACTTGGCGTAGGTCATCAAAAGACTACATAATGTGTCAGGTTTCAGTTGACGCATTCTCTGGTAAAAGGTGAAGTTCCTTTTCGTACCATGTGCGAATAGTAGAATCCCGTTCGGAACAGTTTCTCCCATTCTGCCTCTTCTTGCTCGTCAAGCTCATCCTCTCCTTCAGCCGCCTCGATCGCAGATGCCAGTTTGAGCTCCCGTCTCCGCATCTCGACGACCCTCGTGGCGAAGTCGTAGCGTTCTCTCTCCCCGCCATTAATGAAAAAGTCATCGCTTGAAATCAAGCCTCGGACCCAACGTGCAGTGAGACCACCATTGCGCGACCAAATGGCAGGTGGTCGAGACCCAGGCGACAGTAGATGTGATTTGGAAGGAGAAGTAGGCCTGGGTGTCATAGGTTCTGCTGTGCTGGTGGAAATTGTCGCGCGGCGAGTGCTATTCTGTACCTGTGCAATGGCTGGGTTGAACGGAGTAGCAGCACTGGTCGAGTTGCTTGCTGGCCTGGTGACACGACTCTGTTTGCCGCTGGAAGATATTGCTTCGGGGCGAGACGAGGGGGGCGCAGATGGGTTGACGCCCTGGACTCGGGCGTTATGGTAAGCCTCCTCAAAAGGCAGTATGTCGCCCGCCCATCTCGACAGCCAAGAGGCACAGGCTTCGCCTATCTTGTTTCCTACAACGCCATAATCGAAGTGCATTTCTGGTTCTGGTGAGATAGGCATGATGGTGCTGCTGCTGAATGTTCTTTCAAGAGCATTCGGTCCGCGGCTATGCTTTTGGGACGAAGCATCATCGCTGTCGGTTCCTTCCGCCCCATTGTCGTTGTCAGCTTGTCGGCTCACTGAAAGTGAGGTTGAACCGATAATAGATGGAGGAGACTGGCCAGTCACGACCCTTCCAACATCTTCTAGTCCCACTACACTGGGTAGATCGCCCGGACCGGCTTCTCCGATACCTTTAGCCAGGGCGAAGTTCAGATAGCGGATGACCGTGCTGGGGCCAATGCTGGTCAAAATGAGAGACAGCGCGTAGGATGTTATTGACGGAATAGAGAGGTAGATTGAGGTTGCAATGAGTGAGAGGAGAAATCGCGGCGTTGCAGGATGCTTGCCCGCTGGTGGAGAAGCATATTGCGGGGGAGTCAAGAAGTTGGGTGTTAGGGGTTGCGACGTTGAAGGTACGAGTGAGGGCTCAAGGTGGAGGGCAGGGCCACCACCGTACAGCCGAGCTATACAGATTCTGCAAGTGTCTTGTTAATCCTCGGCTTTCGTATCGTGTGTTCCAACGCGACGTACTCGAATGCTGAAACGGTTTAAGCGATATCAGCCGGGCGCCGTAAACAGCGCGTAAGAGACTGGGACGTACCTGCTCGGGTAATGTTGGGGTCGTCAAAATGAACGTCTATGACATCTGGTTGGTCCAGAGCCGCCGTTGATGTCGGGCGGAACGAGGACTCTCGAAATCCTCGAGTAAAAAGAGACCTAAAGAACCCCTGAGGTCGCCGTTTCAGTCCAGACTGACACCGACCGAGAAGGCAACAGTAGACCCACCGACTGGATTAGGACGACTCTATGCAGGTCGTACGCCAGGTCCCAGTCTTTTGAGTGAACATGAATGCAAATATCTGTGGTTGCGCGGTTGAGGAACGCGTGATAGAGGTGGTTCTGGATTTCTTGAGGGGTGTGACCATCTGCCAGAGGAGCCATTGACGACACTGCTGTTGTCGTTGGGTATTGGAAGGGTATATTTGGGCGGGACCGAGCTAGCTCGAGTCTGGTGCTTGAGGGAGGATGGTCGTCCTGTGGATGAAGTCTTGTGTCATAAGGTGGGTTATTTATTCAGGGGTCTCTCGCGGGACTTGCCAAGTTGTATACGCGGTCGGCGCTGTACCGGCTTTTTCATCGGCAAAACAGGCGACCTGACCCTGCTAACCAACGCTGGACCTCACCTAGACGCCATCGATTCTCCTAAAGAATGTAAATGGCTTCGTTGGCATCTTCTTCGACGTCGAGTAGCGCATTGGGTTAGAAGGGCGAGGTCATTCTGCTCTCACCTGAAGAGGTCCCATGGACTGGTCCGCAGTCCTGGCCGGGCCGCGGACACTTTGCCTTCCCAGACATCAGCAAGCATTGAAGCACGCTTTCGCGACTATCTAGTGACGATGTCTCGACTGACCAGCCTTCTGAGAGTCCCATGGGTGACGGACTTCTGCGTCATTGGGAGGCTGAAATACCTCGAAGTTCGCGTCATGTCCGGGCTCAGCCAAGCCAAGCCCTCCACGTCCCCGGCCTAGCTCAATTGAGTGCGCCATCCATTCCATCACATCCTTACGAATTGCAATGGTC
>WSTY01000126.1:3308-15533 GCA_019633465.1 Tulasnella sp. 417
TAGTGTTGCCCATAATCAAAGACCTGACCACGGCTTCAAGAGACCTGCATAGCGCAGCCCTAGTCTGTCGCACATGGTCGGGGATAGCACTCGACTACCTCTGGGAAATCGCAGAATCTCTGGCTCCACTTTTTAATACCCTCGCCCCGATGCACTACTCAGAAGAAAACTCAAACTGGGTAAATCTCAAACAACCTTTTGATGCTATTGTGGTATATGCCCTTATCACTTGACGTCTACAGGCGTTCGTAGCGGGTCTGAGCCAAGCAGATTGGCCCCGCTTCCATACTTATGCACGGCGAATCCGCATTCTCAATATTTGTCCACCCCAAACGCAATGGTCAAAGCCCGTATCAGTGGATTCAATGGAAATCGTCCGGTTATCCATGCCCTCTGGGTATCACTTTCCCAGACCGGCTCAGCTATTGTTCGACACCACGATTGACCCGAACCCAAATGCGGTGACCCCATTACTGCGCAACTTCCTTTATGTCATCTCTTCCGCAATTACACAACTAGAAGCCTACGGAGACGAATTTGTTGGACCGAGCGTGAACAACACGCCCATGCAGGACTTGTTCCGTCAGATCGGTGAAGTCGAGGCGCCAGGTCTAGAATCTGTCAGAGTGGAAAATCCATTCTATGGCTCAAATTCCCCGGCCCTTCCCAACCTCATCAAATCCCATGCTTCAACCATCTCTAGACTCAGTCTTGAGGTACCTCACAACGAGCAACTGTGGATCGCGACACGGAGTTTACGGAACCTCAAAGAGTTATCCATTGACTTTGAAGTCGCGTGGGACTCGGAACCGTTGAGCAGTCCCAAAGATACGGTCGTGGCACTGGGCGACATGACATCCGGAACATTCCCAAAGCTGGAGACATTCTCCGCTTTCCTGCCGCCGACCGATTTTTGCTTGGAGCATCGACGCTCCGAGATCTTCAAAGGCTTTGCTAGATCAACGCAACTCGTCTCTCTAACACTAACTTCCAGCACCCCAATAATGCCATATGCAAAAGAGATGTGGCATATCGGTCAGAGTCTGCATCGATTGGAGACACTCCGTATCGACATCCGTCCACTTGCCGACCAAGAAAAGCTCGGGACCGCTTCCTCCCTCGTCTCGATCCTTCAAGTATTTCCTCATATCAGGCACCTCGATACAGGTGTCATTTGCGACTCTATACCAGATACAGCAAAGACCGAACCCCACACGGCTTTGGAGGTTTTAGACCTGAGCTGGTCGCCCGCCCCTAAAGCCCGGCAAGAGGATATCGCTGCTTTCATGAGGTCGATCTTACCTAGGACGGCCCGGGTGGTACACTTGGGAGAAAGAAGGTTGTTTGGAATGAGCGAGGGTGAAGCGGCCTGGGACGAGGTTGCCCGCCTGATAGACGAAGCAGCCTAGGGACGTGTCTATGAGAGCATCCCGCGCTGTAGCGTTTGGCATCTATCTAATATGCTAGCTGTTATAGCCTCATTTCATGTATCACTTCTGCTGGCGAATTGCAGTTTACTACTATGTGCGGAGGCCATTCTGAGAGAAGCCCGTTCATTCGTTGTATTGTATCGTAGAAGCCGCATGCCGCCGGGTTCTATGTATTCTCGCGGCTGTCATAGCTAGTGTTTTACATCGTACCCTGCCTGCTCTTTGGACGACCTCGTTACTAACCGATACCGGCGTATCCAACGTCTCGTGCGTGCATTTACTCCCGAACTATCGCCCGTATCCTGTTTGATACTGGTATCACACCTCTGCATTTTAAGGGCTGCTGTGACAGCCGTCCCGACCTCAAGAGGCTCACTATGGGGAGAGGTTTAGATGGACCCGCCGTGTGACTTCAAAGCAAACGCCCACAGTCGACACCCTCGCGGCTAACTCATGCCCTCAGCATGCGATAGAAGCATTGTCCGGCCAGAGACATGTCCACGTCAACTAGCTTTCACAAACCTTTCGGTATGCCATTAGTGTTGCTCCGACCTATTTCTTGGCGTTTGACCACAATCTTCGACCTCTCAGCATCTCAGAAGGTTCTGGGTATTCCGGAACTGGTGTTGCTTGTGATCAAAGACCTGGCTCCGAGGGACTTGCATAGCGCAACACTAGTCTGCCACACATGGTCTTGGATAGCAATCGACTACCTCTGGGTAACCGCAGATTCTCTTGCGCCACTGTTCAATACCCTCGCCCCGATGCACTACTCGAAAGAAGAGTCAAACTGGGTAAGTCCCGAACAGTGATCCGATGCTATTAAGGTCTATGTCCTTATCAATTGACATATACAGACGTTCGTAACGGATTTGAGTCAAGCAAATTGGCCCCGCTTCCACGCATATGCCCGGCGGATTCGTACCGTCAAGATCTATAACCCCTCGAACCGATGGTCACAGCCAGTTTCGATGGATTCTGTGAAGATTGTTCAAGCATCCATGCCCTCTGGGTACCGCTTCCCTGAACCGGTTCGTCTACTATCGTACGACTCTCTTGCTTCGGGCTCGGCAGCCCGATCATTGCAAAATCTTCTTTGCATCGTGTCCTCCGCAATCAAGGAGCTTCATGTCGTCGAATATCAATATCACCGCATCCTTCCGAATCTAGATGACCCCCCTGTACAAGCTTTATTCCGTCGATTTGGGGAACTCGAGGCGCCGAGTTTGGAATCCATTACATTGAAACATCCGTTCTCCATCTTAAATTCCCCATCCCTTCCTAATCTCATCAATCGTCATGCTTCGACCATGCACACACTCAGCATTAACGTCCCTTACAACGAGCAGCTGTGGATCGTGATGCGTGAATTACACAATCTCAAAGATCTCTCACTCGGCTTTGAGTGGTTTAACCGTCGGCAGGATATGATGGCGGTACTTAATGAAATGACATCCGGAGTATTTTCAAAATTGGAGGCGCTTTCGGTGTACCTACAACCGGCCAATCTTCGCACGAAAGCGCAACATGCCGAGGTCTACAGGAGCATCGGTCGATTAGCGCAGCTCACCTTCCTAAGGATAAAGTCCGTCACTCCGATTATGCCATATGCAGACCTGATGGAGCATGCCGGCCAGGGTTTGTGTCAACTGGAGACGCTTTGTATCGACGATGGTCCGGTTCAAGTTAGCTTCAGTACAAGGCGCGGCACCGGTTCCTCCCTCATCTCGATTCTTCAAAGATTTCCTCATATCAAGCGCCTCAATACTTCCATTACTTGCGACTCTATCCCAGATACAGCGCATATCAAAGGCCATTCCTTCTTGGAAGTTTTAGACCTGAGCTGGTCTCCTGCCCCGAAGGCGCGGCAGGAGGAAGTAGCCGGATTCTTAAATTCAATTCTACCTAAGACGGCTCAGATAGTATTTGGGGGGGAAGCGGGGGAATTTGGGCTCGGGGCGGGGCAAGCAGCTTGGAGCAAGATTGTCAATCTTATGCACCAAGCGTAGATTTAGGTAAGAAGCCTTGGAGAGTGCATAGCGTGTTGTGTTTTGACCAGTGCCTACGTAGTTTACCGGTCACGGTGTTACTTGAGTGCCATTACTGCTTTAGGAGGTCCGATTTCCCACTTGGTAGAGGACACTCGTCAGAGGGGATTAAGAAAATGAAAGTCGTCCAGGGATACAAATGTAGACAGCATGCAATACATCTACCACCCAAACCGAAGTTGGTCGCGACTGAACAATGGCGGTTTCTAATCCTTCAAACCCTCCGGATTAATGCTACGCTTTCGTTTGCTTTTCGTGCGCTCGTATCGCTCCTTGACGGCGTCTGTGAGGCAAATGACGTGCTGACTGCGGGAGCTTTTGATGAGATGCTTGGCTTGGCAACTAGTGGTAAAAAGCAGTGAGACGGGCCAGACCGCTTTCCGTAGCTCTGCGGAAATTCCAACCACTCACGTATACATTATATCTGCCGGAGTGATGGACATAGCAGCCGCTTGCCCTCGGCAATAGTCACGTCCTCTCCGGGTCCCAACTCCAAGAGATATTTGACGACTTCCTCACCACAATACGCTTTGTAACCGAGTAGATCCAAGTCGGAGAGCGGCTCCCTGGATATCCTCAAGAGTTTACCGTAGCCGAAACGTTCACGTTGAGGCAGAATCAAGATATAGGCAACCTTGTAATCTTCAGCCGACTCCTGGTCTTTCGAGAAGTACCCGAGGATGTGGCAGCCGAGAGAATCGCGCGAAGTCCGGGAAAGACAAGCAGGTGAGTGGAGCGTAGCGGCGGAGCTTAGACACAGGAACGCATACCATGACGTAGTACACGAAGGGTTGGACGTCGTAGTACAAAGTTTTGCTATTCGGAAGAACGGGTCAGTCCAACGCGTGGGCGCCGACAAGGCTAACCACTTACTGGTCTAAGAAGCACTTGCTCAGCAAGCTCAAATTTATGTGCGGAGGCCATTCTGAGAGAAGCCCGTTCATTCGTTGTATTGTAGCGTGGAAGCCGCATGCCGCCGGGTTCTATGTATTCTCGCGGCTGTCATAGCTAGTGTTTTACATCGCACCCTGCCTGCTCTTTGGACGACCTCGTTACTAACCGATACCGGCGTATCCAACGTCTCGTGCGTGCATTTACTCCCGAACTATCGCCCGTATCCTGTTTGATACTGGTATCACACCTCTGCATTTTAAGGGCTGCTGTGACAGCCGTCCCGACCTCAAGAGGCTCACTATGGGGAGAGGTGTTTAGATGGACCCGCCGTGTGACTTCAAAGCAAATGCCCACAATCGGCATCCTCGTGGCCAGCTCATCCCCTCCACATAGGATTGAAGGGGTTCCATTGTCCGGCCAGAGATATGTCCACGCCAACTGGCTTCCAAAGACCTCTCGGTATGCCGTTAGTGTCGCCCCGATCCATTTCTTGACGTTGACCACAGACTTTGACTTCTCAGCATCCCAGAAGGTTCTGAGTCTTCCAGAATTGGTGTTGCCCACAATCAAAGACCTGGCTCCAAGAGATTTACACAGCGCAGCACTAGTCTGCCACACATGGTCTGGGATAGCACTCGACTACCTCTGGGAAACCGCAGTATCTCTTGCTCCACTTTTCAATACCCTCGCCCCGATGCGCTACTCGGGAATAGGTTTCGAGCCAAGCTGGGTATATCTCAGACAATTCTTAGATGTTATTGATGTCGGCGCCCTCATTGCTTGGCCTTTGTAGACATTCGTAACAGACTTGAGTCAAGCGAATTGGCCCCGCTTCCACGCATACGCCCGGCGGATTCGCACCGTCAAAATCTACAGTCCCAGGAAGCAATGGTCACGACCGGTTTCTATGGATTCCGTGGCAATTGTTCAAGTATCCATACCCTCTCAGTACCACCTCCCTAAACCGGTTCGTCTGCTATCGTACGACCCCCTGGCTTCAGGCTCGGCCGGCCTACCATTGCGTAATTTTCTTTGCACCGTGTCCTCCGCAATCAAGGAGCTTTATGTCGTTGAGGATCACCACATTAGTCTGGATTTCGATGACGCACCCGTGCAAGATTTATACCGTCGATTCGGAGAACTAGAGACACCAAGTTTGGAATCTATTACATTAAAAAATCCCCTCTACTTCTCGGACTCTCCATCCCTCCCTAATCTCATCAAACGCCACGCGTTAACTATAAGCGTTTTAACCCTTAATCTCCCTTACAAGGAGCAGCTGTGGGCTGTGATGCAAGAATTACACAATCTCAAACACTTCTCTATCGCCTTTGAGGAGTTCGCCCGCCCTCAGGATATGGTGGTGGTACTTGATGAAATGACCTCGGGGATATTCCCAAACCTGGAGACGCTCTCGGTTCACCTGCAATCAGCCAACATACGCGTGGAACAGCAACGCATCGAGGTTTTCAAGTGTATCGGTCGATTAACGCAGCTCACCTCACTAAAAATAAACTCCGAAACACCGATCATGCCATATGCGGACCAGATGTGGCATGTTGGCCATAGTTTGTGTCAATTGGAGACGCTTTCTATCGACGATAGTCCGAGTCCGATCGAACTCGGCACCAGTCGCGCCCTCATCTCGATTCTCCAAAGCTTTCCTCACATCAAGCGCCTCAATACTAGTATTTTATGCGACTCTGTCCCAGATACAGCGCAGGCCGAGCCCCACTCTTCCTTGGAGCTTCTAGACCTGAGCTGGTCTCCCGTGCCGACAGCCCGGCAGGAGGATGTAGCTGGCTTCTTACGGTCAATCTTACCTAGAACAGCCCGCGTAGTACACTCAGAGGAAGAAATATGGCCTCAAATGACTGCAGTGAAATCAGTTTGGGGCCAGATAGTCCGACTGATGGACGAAGTGTAGTAGCTTTACAAGGATGGCTTTGGGAGGGCATCTTCTGTTGTTACATATTTATGTAGATCAACTACAATGGTGTTTCATGGACGCTATACTTTCTTTGCAAGTTCCAATTACCTACTATGAACAAAAAGCGGTTCTCAGGAAGAGTCTCATTCATTCAGTTTATTGTAATGTCCCGTGGTTTCATTTCCTCCATATCATTCATACCCTACGCACGCTATAAAGACTGCTGCGACCCAATCATCCCGACTGAAGAAGCTCACCGTCGAGAAGCTTTTTGGTGTTCACCGGGGTGTGACTTCAAAGCAAATGCCCACCGTGACAACCAGAGGCCACCTCATCCCCTCCACACCCGATATACGGTATTTCATTACCCGATCAGAAACATGTCCACACCAACTGGCCTTAAAACACCTTCAGGTATGCCGTTGGTGCACCCGATCCACCCGATCCAATTTTTTGGTTTGACCACACTGGCAATCTTTTGGCCTCTCAGGATCTCAGAAGGTTCTGAGCCTTCCGGAACTCGTGCTGCTCACGATCAAAGACCTCACTCCAAGAGACATGCACAGTACGGCGCTAGTCTGTCGCATGTGGTCTGAGATTGCGCTCGACGGCCTCTGGGAAACGGCGGTGTCTCTTGCTCCCCTTCTAAACACCCTCGCCACAATGCGTTACTCAGTAGAAGAGTCAAGCTGGGTAATCTCAAATAATCCTTAATATTTTGGTGATCTGTGCCCTCATCTCCCGTCCTATCTAGACGTTCGTAACGGACTTGAGTCAAGCAAATTGGATTCGCTTCCATACGTATGCCCGACGGATTCGCACTGTCGAAATCCGTGACCCACAGGAGCGATGGTCGAGGCCAGTTTCTGAGCATGCTATGGAAACTGTGCAAGCATCCATGCCCCCTGGGTACCATTTTCCAAGACCAGTCGTCCTGATGTACTACGGACTTTCTCAAGACTCGAATTCAGGAACCCTATCACTTCGTAACTTTCTTTACGTCGTGTCCACCTCTGCCAGGAAGTTCGACTTCTTTGAAGTTGGTTTAATCGACCGGGATTGTGACGACGCCCCGGTGCAGGATTTATTCCGTCGATTTGGGGAACTCGTGGGGCCGAGCCTAGAGTCCGTCAGCTTAAGCCATGCATCATATTTCTCAAACTCCCCAGCAATTCCCCACCTAATCAAACGCCATGCTTCTACTATATCTACCCTCGATCTATGCGTATTTTACACTGAGGGACTGTGGGCCGCGATAAGGGGTTTACACAACCTCAAAGAGTTTGTAATCGACTTGGGACTCGCGTGTGAATCACGCATCAATCGCACCGATACGATCATGGCACTGGACAATATAACATCCGGGATCTTTCCAAGGCTGGAGGTGTTCTCTGTTCACCTCCCAGCGGACGACATAGCGATGGAACAGCGCCGCCTCGATGTCTTCAGCTGCATCAGCAGACTAACCCAGCTTACTTCCTTAAAGATTACGTCCACAACTTCCATTTCTCCGTATGCAGACCAAATGCGACATATCGGCCATAGCTTGTGTCGATTGGAGACGCTTCGCATCGACACTTGGGTTTGGGGTGGGGCAGTCGGCATCAGCTCCTCCCTTGCCTCGATTCTACGAAGCTTTCCTCATATCAAACGCCTTGAGGCTCGTGTCATCTGCGACGCTATACCAGATACAGCGCAAACCAAGGTCCACTCTTCATTGGAGGTTTTGGACCTGAGCCGGTCTGCTGCTCCGAGAGCCCGGAAGGAGGAGGTGGCCAGCTTCTTAAAGTCGATCCTACCTAGGACGGCCCGGATAGTGCATACGGGAGGGAATAGTGTGTTTAGGTTGGGTGCAGGAGAAGCGGCCTGGAACGAGATTGCCCGTCTCATGGACGAAACGTAGATTTACAAAGGAGCTCCCGAGCGAACATCGCCTGTTGCTATGTTTTGGCAACTGCTTGCCTAGATTAACGGTCGCGATTGGAACGTCATTACTGTTTACGAGCACCGACTCTCAACGCTGTGCGGGGGACGCTCACCAGAGAGGCTCAAGAAATGGGCAAGTCGTACAGAGATACAAGCCAAGACGAAATGCAATACATCCTTTCCAACTACCAAAAGTGGTCCTCGGAAAGAGTCTCATTCGTTCAGTTTATTGTCATGTTTCAGGGTTTCATTTCCTTCCACTGCATCATTCACACCTGGCGCACGTTATAGGGACTGCTGCCCAATCGTCCCGGGTGTTTTGGTATCCACTCACGTGTGACTTTACATAAAGCAAATATCCACAATCGACATCCAGAGGTCACCTCATCCCCTCCACACCCGATACACGGGATTCTATCGTCCGATCAGAGACATGTCCACACCAACCGGCCTAAAAACACCTTCCGGTATGCCGCTAGTGTTGCCCAGATCCGTTTCTTGGCGTTTGACCACCATCTTCGACCTCTCAGCGTCCCAAAAGGTTCTGAGTATTCCGGAACTCGTATTGCTCACGCTCAAGGACCTCGCGCCAAGAGATATGCACAGGGCGGCGCTAGTCTGTCGTGTGTGGTCTGAGATGGCGCTAGGCTACCTCTGGGAAACGGCGGTGTCTCTTGCTCCCCTTCTAAACACCCTTGCTCCAATGCGTTACTCAGAAGAAGAGTCAAACTGGGTAAATCTCAAATAACCGTTTGAAATTTTGCTGGTCTGCGCCCTGATCAATTGTTCTATCTAGACGTTCGTAACGGACTTGGGTCAAGCGAATTGGCCTCGCTTCCATATGTATGCCCAGCGGATTCGCATCGTCGAGATCCGTTACCCCGAGAAGCGATGGTCGAAGCCAGTCTCCATGGATTCCGTGAACATTGTCCAGGTATCCATACCCTCTGGATACCACTTTCCTAGACCGGTTCGTCTGCTGTACGACGGAATCGGCCCAGACTGCCCGGAAAACTCGGGGGAGTTGGCGCCGTTGGGGCTATTACTTCGTAATTTTCTTCCAGCCGTGTCCACCTCTCTCAGGGGTTTGCGTTCCTATGACGGCAGCTTCATCAACAGGGATATTGACCACGCCTCCATACGGGCTTTATTCCGAAGCATTGGGGAACTCGAAACAGCGAGTCTGGCATCCCTCAGTTTGACTCATCCATCCTACTTCTCAACCTCTCCGGCTCTTCCTAATCTTGTCGGACGCCACGCTTCCACCATATCTTCACTCGAGCTTGGCGTCTCGTACACCGAGCAACTGTGGACCGTAATACGGAGCTTACACAGCCTCAGAGAATTTTCTATCGACTTGGAACTCGCTTGTGCGGACACCAGGAGTCGCAGGGATACGATCGTGGCGCTGGACGACATTACATCTACAATGTCTCCAAAACTGGAGGTGTTCTCCGTTCGGTTCGCGTCAGCTGATGTCAACGTCGAGACGCGGCGCCTCGAGATCTTCAAGTGTATCAGCAGACTAACGCGGCTTACCTCTCTAACGATGAGGTGCAGGGCTCCGATAATGCCGTATGCACACCAGATGTGGCATGTTGGCCAGAGCCTACGCCAACTTGAGAGGCTTAGCATTGACGCTTACACTGTTGCCGATAGAAGAACAGCCGGCACCGGCTCCTCCCTCGTCTCAATTTTACAAAGCTTCCCTCATATCAAGTATTTCGAGACCTGTATCATCTGCGATTCTATCCCGGATACAGCTCAGACTGAGGCTCACACTTCATTGGAGACTTTGAACCTGAGTTGGTCTCCTGTTCCGAGGGCCGAGCCGAGGGAGGTAGCTGGATTCTTAAAGTCAATCCTACCTAGGACGACCCAGGGAGTGTGGGGGGAAGAGGGGGCGTTTGGGCGTAGTGAAGGACAAGCAGCTTGGAGCAAGATTTTCGGTCTTATGCACCGGGCGTAGATTTGTGAGGGATGCCTTGAGAGAGCATCATGTGTTGTGTTCTGGTGACTGTTTATGTAGATTAGCTGTCACGGTGTTACCTGAGTGCCATTCCTGCTTTACGAGGTCTGATTCCCAACTTGGAAGTGGACACTCGGCAGAGAGTATTAAGAAAATGAAAAGTCGTACAGGGATACAAATGTAGACAACATGCAATACATCTACCACCCAAACCGAAGTTGGTCGCGACTGAAGAACGGCGGCTTCCAATCCTTCAAACCCTCCGGATTGATACGTCGCTTTCGTTTGGCTTTCGTGCGTTCGTATTGCTCCTTGACGGCATCCGTGAGGCAAATGACGTGCTGACTGCGGGAGCTTTTGATGAGATGCATGGCTTGGCAACTACATGGTAAAAAGCAGTGAGCCCGGTGAGGTGTCTTTGCTGAAGATCCGACTACTCACGTATACATTATGTCTGCTGGAGTGATGGATGTGGCCGCCGCTATGCCCTCGATCGTCACGTCCTCCCCAGGTCCCAACTCCAAGAGGTATTTGACGATCGCCTCACCCCAATACGCTTTGTAACCGAGTAGACCCAAGTCGGAGAGGGGCTTTTCTGGGGATCCTAGTTTGCCTTCCTTCTTTGACAATTCGTATGAGAATTCGATCAAGAGTTTACCGTAGCCGAAACGTTGGTGTTGAGGTAGAGTCAAGATACAGGCAACGTTGTAGCCTTCAGCCGACTCCTTCTCTTTCGAGAAGTACCCGAGGATGTGGCAGCCACGAGAATCGCGCAAAGTCTGGGAACGACAAGCAGGTGAGTGGAGGGTAGTGAGGAGGCTCAAACGCAGGAACGCATACCATGACGTAGTACATGAAGGGCTGGACGTCGTAGTACAAAGTTTTGCTATTCAGAAGACGAAGTCAGTCCAACACGCAATCGCCAACAAGGCCAAACCACTTACTGGTCCAAGAAGCATTTGCTCAGCAAGCTCAAATTCCTGCACCACGTCAACTGCTTCTTCCCATCAATCTCGAAGAACGATATGTCGTCCTCCCTATAAATCTCGTTCCCAGGTGGAGACTGCATCTGGCACTTCTTGCGATGTCGTTCGAACATCTTCGGGCTCGGGTAGTAACCCAAGCAGTATTCGCAGATGAAAAGGACGGGCAAGTGGGCGTATTCCACCGGGTAAGGTGAAAAGTACCAGGCTTCCACTTCGTGCTGACCCATTTGGATTCGGTTCAAGTTCTTGACTCGGGCGATTTCGTGCACGGCTTGGGTCATGGAGCCGCTGTGACGGAGCTTTTCGATTTCCTGCTTTTTGCTAAAGACTTGAGTGGGCTTGCGTGGGTCGGATTGAGCGGATACGCCCTCGCTGTCGCTGACGCCGAGGACCTGGGACGATGACGCGCCGCCTTGAGACTCGTCTGCCATGTCCATGTCTCCTTCAGGTTCTGCTTCTCCGTCTGCATCGACGTCCATGTCCATATCTCCGTCCGCGTCGGGGTCGATGTAGCTGTCACCCTCCGCGTCCCGGTCGCTCTCGGCGTAATCTTCCTCCCCCTCAGCGTCCTCCATGTCGTTGTCGTACTCCGACGGCGGGCCCTTTCGTTTGATACCACGTCCTGACGGCGTGGGGGTCCCTGGGGAGTAAGGCGACCCCGGCGGACCAAGAGAAGGTGACCTTGAAGGCGTAGCTGCGCCCGACGCCGTCCCACTGCCTTTGCCCTTCGACAGTCCGGCAGCAGCAGCAGCGCCCATCGTGGCCTTCTTCAACATCCCTGGGCCCGACTTTTTCGGAACCTTCGAGGGAGCTTTTGGCGTGGTTTCTTTTTTAGTCGTCGCGGCTTGCGGAGGCGGTTTCGGTTTCGGCCATTCCAACTCCCGACTCAAGACCAATCGAGAGCCGATGACCCATTCGTCCAACCGCTTGTTGAATTCCACCCAGTGGATGTAGTACTCCATCTTGTCTTCGGGTAGCTCGGTGGAAGAGGACCCGGCTCGGGGTATAGGTGCCTGATAGAGAGGTTTCTTCTTTTCGCGAA
>WSTY01000127.1:0-30922 GCA_019633465.1 Tulasnella sp. 417
AAATTCTCTCCCTGACCAAGCGTCTACTCCCCCCCTTGCGCGTCGCACCTCGACCCTTTTGGATCCATTGTTTTCCGCTTTCATCTGACTCGAACCACTTCACTCCATCAAGGTCACGACGACAACCAGACCCAAGTGACGTCTTCCCCGGCATCAGCAGAGCAGCCCAAGATCCGTCCAGGTGGCCGTCTCGCCCGTTCCTCTATCTTCATTACGCTCTACACATACCCGCTAGCGGCCAAGAAATAGACCCGCCGGACCATACATCATGGCACCCCATCATCCGAGCCAGTTTCACTATACCCCCGCAACCTCCTCCCATTTCCATTCGAACGCTCTGTTCGAAGAGGACTGGCCTTCCGCTGCCCAGGACCACCCCGTTACCCCCAACTCGCCATCTAACTCTCGACCGGACCCCAGCCAAGTCCCCACTATGCCCTCGACGCACTTCTTGTCGCTTGCTCGTAATCCTACCATCGGTTCCTCCACTGTAACCTCCACTTCCGCGACTGCCGATGGGCTTAGTGGTCCGGTTTCGGTCCGCCGTGGTGTGGATACCTCCACCACCTCCGCCGCGGATTTCGACGTCGACGCGAAAACCGGATTTATGCCGACACGTTCCCCCATCGTTTCGCTCCCTGGGGAGCTGGGTGCGATCTGGGAACGTGTGTTGAGCGCCGCCATTGAGGAAGGCGGGGGCTTGACCCTTGGGCAATACGTCGAAACTCAAGCTCAGGCAGAGAAGAATGCCCAATGGAGGAAGACCGTAGATGAGGTATGTTTTACACTTGCACCTTTTTTACTTCCGAGGTTTCCGAGTTTAATGGTTTCCTTTAACGCTAGATGCCTGTTTTGTCAATAGCGCCCATTAGACACTCTGAGGTTTACCTCCGCCGAGCCCACCACGCCTTGACGTTCATCCTGCACTTTTACATTCACTCCCAATTACCATTAACTGGACCCGGTCCCCATCCGCCGCACCGCATTCCCTCATGCCTCGCCATCCCGCTCGTCGAACTCTCCAAAGAACTCGTCATGCCACCCATCCTCACCTACGCCGACAACGTGCTCTACAACTGGTCTCTCAGCGACCTTACCCAGCCGTTAGCTGTAGATAACGTCAAGATGGTCAACACGTTCTCCGGCACCCAATCCGAGCGACACTTCTACCTCACCTCCGCCCGAATCGAACTCCGCGGCGTCGAGGCGCTGGAACTCATGAAGAGCTGCATGGACGAAGCCTTCATCGGGGACATGATCTCTCTGCAGCGCATCGTCGACTATCTCCGCCGCTTATCCACAGTCATCGACGACATGGCCGTGCTCTTGATGGCCGTTCGGGATGAATGCGATCCGCATGAATTTTACACCCAGATCCGGCCGTGGTTCAACGGCTGGTCCCCAGGAGCACGTGAATGGCTGTTTGAAGGAGTAGACGAAGAAGACCAAGCCAAATTTGCCAGGCTTTCGGGACCGTCGGCTGGACAGTCTTCCCTCATCCACGCTCTAGACATCTTCCTGGGTGTAGACCATACAAAGCCCGGAACAGCCCATCCATCCTCCCCATCCTCCTCCTCGACTGCCGGCTCACCCTCGAAAGCCCGGTCTGGTGGCGACCCGACTTTCCTCATGAAGATGGAACAGTACATGCCTCGCCACCACCGCGCTTTCTTGCAACATCTCCGCGCTGCAAACCAGACGCACGTTCGGGCGCTCGTAGCTGCAAACACTTCCTCTGGGCCCATTGGGGTCAGCCTCCAAGCGGCGTACGATGAAGCCGTCATGGCTTTGAAGCGTTTCCGGGACGGGCATATCAGGATCGCGACGCTGTACATCGTCAGTCAGGCAAGGAAGAACGCCCAGCCACCTACCTCCAAAGGCAACGAGACGAAACCTAGCGCTCCTGTGGTGGAGGAAGTCAGGGGAACTGGTGGAACGAGCCTCGTCCCGTTCTTGAAGGAGTGCCGGGACAACACAGCCAAGACGGCCCTCGGGAGCGGACCCGGACAGTAGTTAGATATTTCCCCTTGAACTGGATTAGAGTTGGAGTATATTTGGTTTCCTTTCGAATTAGGTTTGTGGACAGTTAGTTCGTTCAAGGTTAGAGATTCCCCCTTCCCTTTTCTCGGATATCGTCATAGATACTGTAGTTAATGTACACTTAATAATTCTGGAATGTCCGATTTTTGCGGCCAAGATAAGACAAGTGCACAATAATGGTTGCAATTTGGGAAGCCGGGAGGAGATGCACAACAACAAGTCAGGCGCAAGTTAGCTACAGATAACGACCCGTCTACTTCTTTGGCTTCTTCTTGATCTCTTCGTCCTTCAGAGCATGAAGCATGACTTTGTTGACGTGACCGGCTGTCATGCCAGAGTGACCCTTTGACCAATCATAAGAGATGGCATAGGCGAAGATCGTGCCCGTGCGGTTAAAAGCGGTAGCTGATATCGGCCCGGGCGCAGCATCAAAGGCTATGAATGACGTCCTAGTCAGGTTCCTTCCACAGTGTTATAATCGCAGAAACCCACTCTTTAGTCTCGTCTTAGAGTCTTTGTCCCTATTTGAGGGAAACCAAGAGTCTTCAGCATCTGTACCGTCGACAGACTCAGTAAACCAACCCTCACCAGAAGTACATGACGCCGTCAGATCCAGCAGTACTAAATGTTCCGTGCTGCTGATGGAAAGTGATGCTGTTGACTGCGAAGACGTTTGTGCCATCCTTCGTGGTCGCTCCCTCCTTGCGGTGGCATTTGAAGCTGAAGTTGTTCACAGCATCCTTGTCTTCAACGTATCTGCCATGAAGGATTGAGTATCTTGTTTCCCAGATTTCGCTGACTTAGCTAAATACGTACTGGATGGCAACGCGCCCCTCAATGCTACCAACCGCATAACCGTCGCCCGCTGGGAAACACGATATCACGCGAGTTTGCCATTTCAAAGGAGAATCAATCTTTTTGTAGATAGCCGTTGGATTGCCGAGGTTGATGGTGATAATATGCCTTTCTGCTGTAGCGCAGACCTACAAAGAACGTGACCAAGTTCGAGTTGAGAAGCGGGCGGGTGAAGTTACCGCACTTACGAGAAGTTGCCCTTGAACGTCAAGGCTGTAACATCTTTCTGGAAGCGGAACGGATGCTATGGGGTTAGGGTTGCCTGGAGTCCAATACTGCAAACCACAGCAGAGTTAGAAGAGTGACTTCATCTCGGTGCCGAACCCGCAAAGTTACCTTGAGCGTTTTATCCCAGCTTCCGGTCACCAAGACGCCTCCGTTCATATCAATCCATCTCACGCATTTGATGGGCGCGTCGTGGGCTCCAACTTGAGTTGATTGGCCGGTTGAGACGTCGAACATCCTAGCTGCTTTGTCTGCACCACCAGAGAAGATCTTTGTCCCATCCTGTTTACAAGATGTTGTTAGATATCCCGAGACAAAATCATGTTGTAGTACTAGCCTTGCTCCAACAAACATCTAGAACAGGTCCTTCATGACTGTACATAGCCTTTCCTTGGGATTGGCCGGTTGGTGAGATCTCGTAAATTCGAACCTGACAAGGGAGGGCGTCAGAAAAAGTGTAGACTAAATCATATCCTCCGTCAGCTACTCACATTGTTATCCCATGAACCGACAGCCAAGTAATCTGCTGTCGGGCAGAAAGCCAGGGCGGAGATCGAGTCTGACGGCGGGTCCGATACTTCGATGTCAGCTTGAGCAGCGGGCTGGGCTGCACCTCCAAAGAACGACATTTTCAATAAGCGGTGTGAGTGGTGCTACACGGATCAACGTTCTCTTGAGGGTAACCCTTGGGGACGCGCTGTTGAAGGTGGCTAGAAGGTGGTTGGGATTCCAACGGCGTCTCTAATACGTCTCACGTCTCACGTGCCGTGTTCGACTTCTCCACACTCAAAATCTGTCACCCACAATCCCAGCTCGCCATGTCCGCTGCCAGAGCCTTGAAGAGATTGGCCTCAGAGTGGCCGAAAGATCCTATCCGACCGCACCTGCAGTTTGGAGAGCTCCTGGAATACATCGCGGAATCCACTCCGGCAGACAAGATATCCTCCCGGACAATCGGTGCTGTGAAGGCGTTGGAGGGTAATGAGCTGATGAAAAAGGTTAGCATTTCCCTTAATCATGCAATCACTTAGATCTGATGCACTGTTCTAGTATCCAATATCACCGAAAATGAGGGCACCTGCCTCATTCCCCCAGCATTATGACCGCCTTATCCTCAGCCACAAAAATGCCCTCCAAGGGAAGCAGAGGACGTTCCTTCAAGTCCTATTCGGAATTTACAAGTAAATTCTTTCTCGTGCAAGTGGTCAACCCACTGCTTTAGGGACTTGGCCTTTGGCTAGGAGGTGGTGGAAGAGGGAGCCGATCAAGGTCACCCGGACTGCTCAGTATCCGTCCCTCCTTCTGTCTGTGGGAGTGTTTATTTTACATTATTGAATCCAAAGCGATCCTTCGAACAGACCGGTATGGCATACATTCCTCAAGAACCCACTACTGTCGCAACGCAGAAGTATTCAAATATGGTCGCCTCGGCCCCTTCCTCGTCGCGTTGGTGGACAAGAACGCCTAAACCACTGCTCCAAGTGCTACCTATGAGATGGGCGGCACCACCCTAGACTCCTCATCGCGTGGCGCTAAGAAACGGTCGACACCCCTCTTTATGTCTGGAGGCAGTTCAACGAGCGCGTCATAGGTGACTCCGGCACCTCCTTGCTCCCCAGCCGCTTGCAAACAAGAGAGTCCCGCTTTTATCGCCCTGATCTTAGTGGATTCCAAGAATGTTTCGGCAAACACATTTGTTCCACAAATCAACGACCGGCCGTGCGCAATGAGGAACCGCCGCTCGAAATACGCTGAAATCCCCGGGTTCGCCTCGAAGTACGACGATGCAAAGGTTGAAATGAAAGTCGTCGTGCTCGCTGCGGCTCCCTCTGGCGCCCCGTCATGCAGAGTGAGCAGATGAAGGTGACCGACTGGTGGAGGGGTGTCAGTCAGACATTTACTTTATGACGCTGCTTAACCTTACCAAACATTCCCAAGTCAGTTCCTGGGTCAGTTAAGCCAAAATGCTCCCAATCCACTAGTCCGCATTCTCCATTATCATCGATCAGTACACTCCCGGGCCACAGGTCCACCATGCCCAGGCACTGCTCCGGATGTGATTCGCGGTCGAGGGCGCTGCGCATTCGTCCTAAGAGTGCTGCGATCTCCGGAGTGACCCCGCCCGGTAACTCATCAACCACCCGCTCTGTCTGCGATGTGAGGAATTCCATCAAGTGACGGGAATCAGCGAGGGACCTCGTAGTATCACTTGATGGGTTCTTGGTGTTATTGAAGAGACCGCCAAAGAAACGACCTAAGGTCGTGCCAAGCGTCTCGATAGTAGCTTGTTGCGGTGGTCCATTAAGGATGTGGTCCGAGAGAATCCTGCTTCTTCCAAGGTCAGTCATCCAGATTACGTTACTACTCGTGTCGTGAAACACGAGTTCCGGAACCTTGAGTGGCTGGGAGCGGGCTAAGACCTTGGTTACTCCCTCCAATTCCTCACCGCGGAAGATCCGCAGCGCCCTGGCTTCAACAGACTGCCGAGACATAGGAACAGCATAGGAAGGAAGAACGTGCATGAACGGTTTTGCTACCTTGAGGATGACAGTTTGAACCGGGTTCTCGTAGCGAAAGGATGATGGAAGGGTGATCGGTTGCTTGAATGTGGCTCTGGCAGCGAGGTTCGTATAACTCCCCCGAAGAACCTCGACCTCAAAATCTTCGGGCCGGATGGACAGAACGTCGGCCAAGTATCGAGTCAAGTCGAGAGTCGAGTGTGATGTTGCCATCGTCGGGATAGTATAGACTGTGCCAGGTCAGAACGTCTCCACACAGGCTTCGAATGTTTGTTTGTTCACAGCCCATCAATGGTCCTCACATCTAAAAAAGCGGGTCCCAAGTTCGGGCACGCACTTCTCATCTATCGAAAGAAACCGAATACATCGGGAGCGACTCCTGCAGGTGGTTGAGAATTTCCAAGAGCCTGTCGCATCACTCATTCACCCTTCCACCTCGCCCTTGGGCACCTTGGCTGCTCTTTCTTGGCGAGAAAGTCCTTACTAAGCAAGGCCTCGTCTTACATCAGGCCTAAATCGTGTTGCATAGGTAGCTTTGAGGTGACCAAGAGTTGTTGAGTGCCTGGTGTCGACAGGGGCAATGTACCCTCCCAAACTTCTGGCCTCTAATCAAATCAACAAAACAGATAATATCGCTCCCTGATAGATAAAAAGTGCTTTCGTTTACGAAGCGACTCCACATGGTTGTTCTACTGTGCCACGTCTCGTAGGAACGAGATGACCCGTCTAGCGACCTCCACCTCTGGCTGCCGTTTCAAGAAACATCTGCGCCCGTAACCTTGGGAAGCTTCCCGCTGAAGAGCTTTCGCGAGTGCCAGTATGGTGTATATATTTGCTCCTCCGATTCGAGGCAGAATCCTGAATTAGAGAAATGGTCAGCATGAAGGGAACGGCGTGTCAGAGAACCAGTATACTCTTACGATTCCTCAAAGAACACGATCCCTCCTTGCTTAGACAGGACAGAAACTAGCAACGGGACTTCCCTGTGCGAGAGGCTGTCTAGGTCTTCTAAAGCCTCATGACGATTCTCCTCAATAAATCGCTGAACCTCGGGAACGGCTTGCCCGGCGGTTTGGACTTGTAATTCTGCAAGAAGATCTAATATTTCGACGTTTCTCATGCCGTCGTCGATTAGGCCTTGTAACCTAGAATCAAAGTAAGCTTCAACATCGAAACATCGAAATCTCCAGACCCACCGGCCTAGGACTACAGACGGTCCAAGACAATGTATGGCCTCTCCGAGCTGGTCCACGCCAATGTCGTCGAGCGTGGCCTCCGGTTTGGCGCAATCGAACGCTGCATCCCAGAGATTGACATCCTTCCAGGCAATTGCTGCGTCGCGAAGACTCTCGAAAGCCTCGTCCTCGTTGATGTTACCCTCCTCGGCACGACGGAGCACATATCGCGCTGCCTGCTTCTCGGCAATGCTAGGTCCTGTGGATGTTGCGCCATTGAGAATCTGTATAGCGCTTTCGTCAAGATCACTGTCTTCCAATAGCTCATCATCCCGAATACAGGGCCACATGACCACCATAGTGCGCCGATACCCTGCAAGCGGTATATGTTATCCTACGATCCGACCCCGGTAACCATCGGCAACCTACATCGCTCCAAGTTCCCTCCATACTATCGTGAACGGTCCATGTTAGCTACACATCTAAGATCAAAACCAAGACACTCACATTGCCTTGATATCCCTCGTATTCCTCAGCATCTGGTCTTCCGCGTTCGACTATATGCCTTAGGTTTTCGGGGATCGATTGATAGCTCTCGTCGTCACCGTCTTCGTCGAGTTCTAGCTCATCGAGGAGCAACGTGCCATCAAGGTCCGACACCATTGTTACCTTCATTTCTTGAGTGTCCACATATCCGATTGGAAGCCCGGAGGGTCTTGCCGTTTCCCAGTCGTCACTGTAGCTGTAATCTTCCGCCTGGCCCGCGATGTGGCACTCCACAATCGCCAAGCTAACGCGAATACCAAACCGCTCCGCGACTGCCTGAAGAATCGCAACCTGATGTGCATCGCGACCTTTGAGTGCGCCTTGTCGAAGATTGGCCTGTGAGTACTTGTGTTGAAGGAGGTACAGGATCATCCTTGGGGTCTGATGCACGTTTCTGTGCCAGTATTTCATCACGTCTACGAGCTTGACGAGCATGGGGTCCAGAGGCTTAATGGTTGGTTTTGGTCTACCTGGTCGACGAATTAGGTTGTAAGAAAGCGCGAAGCGGTAGCCGGAATTGATAGGCTTGATTTCGTGAACAACGTCAGTATACCACGCCATAACGGATGTTGACATCTCTGAAGTGTTGGCGGAGTCGATGACAGCTGAACGCCCGGAATGAGAGAGATGGGCTGCACCGCCAGTGTGTTTGGATGGAAGCAGTATAATGAGGGTCGCGAACATCCCGTCGACCTTTTCAGTGCTAAACGGGAGTTCAGCACGCGCATTGAGCACCGCCTAAACAGAAGCCACCTACTCTTGGTGAGGTAGGAAGCTGCCATCAAGATGTTGTGAGACCACCTTGCCCATCAGTCAACCAATGGCACTCACTGAGAACCCGTTTCGTAGACCAACAGCTTATAGATCTCACACCGAGGCTTGCATACATCATAGTCCACTCCTAAACCCGCGCATGCTTCTTTTACCACATTTGCAACAAATGTGGACCATTGGGGATTCCCAAACCCAACCTATTGTGTCATAAAGCCGTTTCATATATCTCTCAGCTAAGTTCGTTGAGACAACGATTTACCTTTTTTGCGTCCATTTCCCAAGTGTCCCGAACAGAGGTGTCCACGATTGTCCGTTCTCCTTGCCCAAACGGGGCGTGCACGCACTGCCGTATAACGCGCTTGGCTTCATTGGTGCTCAATGGGCTCCCGATGGCACCCAGGCGGTCCAGCTGCAAAAACGGGTTGGGTGCTTGGGAGGCGTCGTAGGTTTTCGCAAAGTAGAAGTCTCCCCCAAAGTCCAAATTCCCTGAAAGAACTTCTTCAAGGTCCGGCTGGGTTGTGTTATGAATAGCATGAGATGGATCCGCGCTACCGTATTGATCAACTGAGCGCGCACCGTGATTTCTTCCGCGTAGTCGTCGGAGTAGTCCCCCTCCAAATCCGCCTCCGACGCATCTCCGTTGCTGGGATACTGAGTATACTGAGCGGTCTGTTCCGCGGCTGGCATGAACACAAATTCTGGAAGCTGAAGGGTCACAAACGGGTAGTTGGTTGGGCGGCAAAATTAAAAGCGGAACAAATTCCTGTTTGGTTCTGTGGCGACGCGTCACAGTCTCCGGACGCCCACTCTCGGAACTTCAACCGTATATCGTCAAGTATCTATACAGGGTTATTGTCTAGATTGTATAAAAAGTTTCACGCCGCTGAGTAGTTCTAGAGGTAGCCTGTCCAGCAGCTTATGGTCTACGACGCCCCCTTCATCCCCAGCTGCCTCCAAGCATATTATTCCTGCGTGTATCGCTTTTGCTTTTGCTTCTGACTGATATGCCCGAGCAAATAGGTTCGTTCCACCGATTAGCGACCGGCCATAAGCGATGAGGAATTTCCTCTCAAAGTGGTCTGAGGTATCGGGAGACATTTTGAAGTATTCGGATGCGAAGGATGAGATAAAGGCCTTCGTAGTGACGATAGCCTCGTTGGACGACTCGTCGTTTAACACGAGGAAGTGAAAGTGGCCCACTAAAGAGGTGTATCTAAGTTTCGCAGTTCCTCCGCCAACCAATAGAAGGGACTTACCGAACATGCCCAGTTCAGTGCCTGCGTTCGTTAACCCAAAATACTCCCAATCCACTAAGCTGCTTTCTCCGTGCTTTCCGATTAACACACTCCCTGGCCAAAAATCAACCATACCCAGACACGGCTCCAAATTGCTTTGCTGGTCAAGGGCTTTCTGCATTCTTTCCATCAGCGAGTTAGCTTCTAGACTTTCTTCTTTAGCCGATTGCACGAGTACGCGTTCCGCCTCTGCTGTAAGAAACCCCAAGAGGTGGCGGGAGTCTGAAAGAGAATCGACCGTCTCCGTTGTTGGATTCCTTGTAGCCATGAAGAGATTAGCGAAGAAACGACCGAGCACTACCCCAAGCTCCTCGATTTCGGCTCGGGGTGGGGAGTTGGAGAGGATGTGATCTGAAAAAAGCTTGCTTTCTCCGAGGTCCGTCATCCATAGCACCTGGCGTTCAGTGTCGTGATAGATGAATTTCGGAAAGTTGAGAGACGAGCTCTGCTCCAAGGCCTTCTCGATCCCTGACAATGCTAAATCTTTCCCCTGCAACATCCGCAACGCTCTGGCCTCGACCGCTTGCCGAGAGATCGGAACTGCACATGAAGGTTCCATACGCATGAATGAGGTTCCCATTTTGAGGATGAGACTCGTGACTGGGTTCGGGTATTCGAAAGAACTTGGGAGCTGGATTGCTCGCTTGAACATTGCCCGGGCCGTGAGGTTGGTAAATCCGCCAGGAAGAAGGTGAACATTGAAGTCTTCCGACTGAATGGATAACGTGGAAGCCAAGTATCGGGTAAAGTCGAAAGTGGCGTCGGACATTCGATGTGAGGTCTATGTAGGGGTCAGTTGACTCTCTCCAATCATTCTTCGCACCTCGCTGAGCTAAGCTCGCCGGCAGGAAGGAGGGCCTTCAAGACCCTTATAAGGAAGCTCTGGGACTCGCCTCTGCTCCCAACCCAGGCCAGATGCGCATCCGACCTCCGAAGCTCAAAGATCCAACAGATCCCGACCTGTCGTTTAGGGTTTAGGATTTAAACGACGAAGAACGTCTCACCTAGAGTAAGAGGCAATATCCCTCGATAATGGACGTCGGGTGTACTGTCGAGGATAGCATTCTATATTACAAGAATCATGTAAGGAAAGCGAAGAAGAGTGATGATCGGTGACACAGGAAGGAAGACGAAAGGGTATACTTTACAGCCAATAATGCGTTTGGCAATCTCAGAGGTTGGCCACACGGACTCCACCGTAGTCCGACAAGCTGAATCCATGAGAAAGACCCATGGTATTCATGAACATCTGAGATTTGGGCACCTCCAATTTGGCACTGGCTGCCTCGACAAGCTATGAAAGAGTGAAGTCAGGCTCGGTAACTTCGATCGTAGTCAACTGGATTCCTCACAGTGGGATTGAATTTTCCTTTGACGAAAATTAGATCAACGGTGATGCCCTTCATCGATCATCAAATATTAGTGTGATGATTGGATGATAAGCTTTAGCCTCGGCCTGGACACCCACCGGAAAAGCTTCATCGAGAATCTTGACGTTCGCCTCCATTTCCGTTGGAATATCGTTAACGTTCTCATATGCGTGGAGCAAGATGATCCGCGCCGTCATCTCGTTCCTCCGCACATATAGTATGGCTTCAACTAGGTTGTAGATCTAATAAACAAACATTTAGTACCGGCACACACCACAACGACAAACCGGGCCCACATCATCTCCCTTTACCCAGACACAGACCGGACGCTTTCGCAATCTTGCCATCCATCGTACGATGCTCGAGTCCCAGCCCTTTGTATAGCGCCACTTTTGCAAAGTGGAGTTCTGGTCATAGAGCCACATCGCAATTCTCGCCAATTTGACACGGGACCGAAGGCCGACCAGACAAGCCAAGACGACAATGAAGTAGGCTAAAAAAAGCCCGAGTATCTTAGGCCTAGTGAAATTAAAATATGTTAGCCAAGAGTGGAGGGGGGTAAGGTGGATGGGGCCGTACGTTGGAATAATATTGCCGGCGAGAACGGCCACCATAGCAATGAACGCTAGAACGGTCACACCGAGCCTCGCCCTGTAGTCGCGCGGTAAGCGATCCCTGTCAAACTTTAGCAAAAGATTTGACACTGAGTACTAAATGATGATATCAGCACAAGGTTGTCGTTGGCCGAGGGGCTGCAACTCTTACCAACAAGAGTACGGAAGGGAATGTTACGGCGAAGACAGACGAGATTGTAGCCAGGTTGAAGCCGGAAGATGCATAGAGGATGACTGCAACAAACAGGAAGAATAGAATGGACCAATGTGCGCCACCGGTTGGAAGTGTCTTTAAGAAGGTGGAAGGAACCACGCGATCTCTGACAAAGAAAGAATCAGCTTAAGTCCGCGTTTCGAAGACCGTTCGCCTAACTTGGCAAGTCTTTGAAGCATAGACGACATCGCTACCATGCCCAGTAGGACCCCACCACCACCGATGACCAACATGCAATCCACCACGACCAATATCCTCAACCACCTCCCTGCAACCCGCTCCGCAAGAAGAGACAAGATATTACCGCCGCTCAGGATGTCTGCAGTCGGAAGAAGGGCGTAAACTAAAAGCATAAGGGGAGCATTTAGTGTAAGAACTGTGTAGATGCACACGTCAAGTGTCAGGGGGTATGAGGAGGGCTTGATGTTTTCGATGTATGTTGGAATTGTCTCGAAGCCTGCAACAAGACCATGTCAACATAAGCTGGGATTCCCTAGGGAAATTTACATTACCGGTAACACCGAGGAACGCCAGACAGGTCCCATAGAAGATCGCTTTGGCGACTTCGGAGCCACTATGAGGTCTAAGTTCCCAGTTTGCATGAAGTGTATCCGAACCATGCCGAGCCAGCGCAACGACCGAAGCGACAATCAAAATTGCCATGGTAGCAAGCTACAAGAGCAACCCGTCAGACTTTAGTGTGAGATGCAACGCCGGTCACGTCTCCCTTACATGGACGACCGTGAACGAGGCAGCTAAGACGCTGCCGCCACGAAGGTTGAAGAGGCCAACCACTGCCAAAAGAAACAGAATGGCAAGGGCCACAGCGGCTTCTTTCATACCGTACAGGACGCCATCAAACTCTCCCGAAAGATAAGCTGAAGCCGTGGCGGCAGAGACACTGGCTGTCGCAACGCTGTCAAGGAAGATGGCCGCCGCACCAACAAGCGCCATTGTTTTGCCGCTGCATTGCAAAAGATACGAGTAGATTGCTCCATTCATCCGTATAGCCGAGCCCAGTTCGCGGAGGATGGGGCGGAAAAGGAAGAGGATCAAGCAGGCGATGAGCAGAGCTAAAGGGGAGAAAATCCCAGCTGCGGCCGCTACAGCTGGAAATGCATAAAAAACAGATCCATACATGCCATTCCTTCGAAAAGCAGGTATATTAGCCGACGGGTGCGCGAATGTCCAGTCCTGTTCGCGTACCCAGCAATCGAGCTTGCTCGCAGGGCCTCCAAAAGGACAGGTTCCTCGGCAAGACGACTCGAAGCGAGTTCTATATCCTGTGCTGTCAGTTCAACGTATGAAGTGGATCCCCATCCCTAGGAAAGGTGGGGTATGAGCGGCTTTGTAGGATCAAGGGGACGTGTCATGTGACCAACAGCAAACTCCCAAAGATTGTCCAAATTAGGAAAACGTGATGGAATATTCGGTATCTTGAGCGTATGAGGCTGGTTGTTTCGTTGGCGGCGTATAATCTGTAAGGCTTTGGTGAGTGAATTTGAAGGCCATATTTCGGATCCAGTCAAGTGTGCCCACGGTTTCGAACTCGCTTTGAGCAAAAGATGGAGGTGGCGCGCACATCGGATCCGGGTCGTCCGCTACACAGAGAAATGATTAAGTAGAGGGCACGAGATTCAAAAGGGAGTAATAGGGCGCACCATCCTGTTCCGCTATATACGGTCTACGATGAACGGCGGCCCTGCTTGTACGAGGCGAACGTGGGGCGGGGAGTGGAGGAACAATGTCGCCCCCATCTTCGTCATTGATCGAGTTTGTAGCATTAACAGTCTTTTCTTCGTCGTGGATGGTCGTATCTTTCATGGTCAACAGAGAGACAAGAAGGGAAGGGAAAAGGTGGTCAGCCTCCGGTTTGTCGGTCCAAGTTGGTAGAAAGGGGCTGTTTGCCGCTGCTTATTTTCCTCGAGTCGAGCCCTTTCCGCCGCCTCACCTCGTCCCCACAACGCCACAACGCCGTCATTCACAGGGCTTGACTCACCCAAGTCCAGAAGTGCAAAGTTCGCAATATCATGTCTGAGAGTCTTACGAAAAGAGAAAAGACAAAGAACAGGTACCGTGTACGTTAGTCGGGCATGAACCGCATGTTGCCACTGACTCACTGCTTGGCCAGGCTTTGGCTAGGAAAGGCGACCGACTAGAGGGTCCAGGAATATGGTGTACATGCCCTATGGGTAAGGAGAAGCAAGTGATTGGAGAGCTGTATGATGTTTTGGATTCGGTACGTCACGGTCCCTGGTATCGAAGGCCACCCCTGAGCCGAGGTAGACTTTCTTGATAGTAGCTCGCAGAAGAATTGTGGCCGCGAGATCCGGGTGTATCTAGAAATGGTGACGCTCAAAGCGACGATGATATGGAGGAGGAGGATTTCGAGAAAGCACTCGCCAACGAGCTGTCCGCGATCAAGAAACCTGCGGCAAATGAAAAGCGATTAAGTAAGAAAGCCTCGCCTTACCGTCTGTGACATCTCGCTAACTTTTGCTGCGCAGAAAACGTGTTTATTGATACGAAATGCCGTGAGTGGTGCCAACAGCTTTCATTCGACTCGATCGCTGATGACTCTCCGCCAGTCGCATTTCTCTCGTGTCGACCTCCGCTCGATCCTGTTAGACTTACTTTGGCGTACTTCGAAGAAATTGAAAAGACAGGTCGAGCACGGACACGGTAAGATCGATATATTGAACCCTAACAGAAACTGATCTCGCTGCAACTCAGGAATGTGCTCCGCCTGTCGCCCGTGCTAGCCACTTGTGTTGCCAACCCAACAGAAATAGCATCCCTCGCAAAGCGTATTATGAAACCTATCTTTGAAGCTGAACCCCCACGCCCCTACCGAGTAAGCCTGGGCTGTAACTTTTTACGATGCTTGAGTTCTTAGCGACGCCCCCTCAGTATAAAATTCAAACACGCATCCGAAACAATACCAAGCTTTCGTCGGAAGTCCTCATACCAGAAATAGCCAAATGCGTGCCGAAAGAGTTGGGCCACGTCGTCGACCTGCAAAACCCCGAGATGGTGGTGCTGGTGGAAATTTACCAGGCATGCCTTACATCTGTTCCTTTTTTGTCGAGCAGCGATTCTAACTCTCCTCGTAGGCTGTTTGTGGAATAAGCGTTGTGCCAGACTGGTTGAAGTACAAACGATTCAACGTGGTGGAATACGTCCAGTCACTGAACCGAGTAGACCAAACCGAATAAAGCGAGAAGGTCTCGGTCCCGTAGTTCTCTTCTTTAGAGGTCATAGTGTTTAGCCTTTCTGGAGTGTGTAGTGAATCCCCTCCCTTGAACTCGGTGTTGCTGCATGAGGAAGCCGAAATGGTGGACCCTGAGGCGCAGCAAACTCGTGCAAGCCGTCCCTCCTCGCGATTCATTGTAACTTCAACTGACCATCCTCGCTCACTAACAACCCCTCCTACATCCTTTGACGCGGAGTTCACGATGGCGCATCAAGAGGAACCTGCCGAAACGCTTGACAGCATGCTCGACCTCATGCGTCGTTTACCACCAACACGGATTGAAGAGAACGTGCTTGCCCTAACGCAGCTGGTGCCCGAAGTCGCAGAAGAATTCCTGGGCAGTGTAGATCAGCCATTGAAGATTAAGATGGATAAAGCAACAGGAAGAGAGTTTCTTATCTGTGATTACAATCGAGATGGAGATAGCTATCGGTGGGTCGAGGTTAAGCGTGCTGTGCTTCTCGCAACCCAGGGGCGTTGACGACAGTGAATGCAACCTCCCCGTGGCATTGGAACGGCTTTCAGATCACCATGGTCTAACGAATATGATCCTCCATTAGAGGACGGAACCTTCCCCTCGACCAAATTACGAAAACTGGAGATTCAGGCAAATGACGCGTTCGACTCGTATCGTGAAATGCAAGTGTGCTGTTCCGCTTAATACCGTCTATACGCCCTAACCTGGGCTCTACGTGTGATTAGGTATTACGAGGGAGGAGTATCCTCCGTGTTTTTGTGGGATCTTGATGACGGGGGCTTCGCCGGTGTTGTGCTGCTTAAGAAAAGTTAGTCACCCGAGAGCATTTACCGTCCGGCGTTGGATAGCTGCTAACGTCAGGCTTCATCTCTTTCACCTGAGCCAGACTTGAAACCCCAGTCAGCGTCCGCTGCATCTGGCTCATGGGACTCGATCCACGTCTTTGAAACAGCGGAGCGCGGTCGACACGCGCATTACAAGCTCACGAGCACAATCATGCTCCAGATGGTGGCAGGAAAAGGTGGCGCGGGCGGAGAATCAAAGAAACCAGGGGAATGGACGAAAACCGCGGAGGACAATGTCGACCTTAGCGGAAGCATGACAAGGCAGGTTAGTACCATTTCCCCGCCACCATGTGTTACACCCCGATTCTTGTTACGCCCTTCGGTGACTAACTTATCGGTCTTTTCAAATCATAGGCTGAAGCGGACTCCCCTATCTCGGACCAATCTTCACACATCGTCAACGTCGGTCGCATGATCGAAGACATGGAAATCAAAATGCGTAACCTTTTGCAAGAGGTTTATTTCGGCAAGACCAGGGACATCGTATTTGATCTCAGGAGTGTAGAAAGCTTGGAGAAGCAGAGGAGACAGAGAGATTTGCAGAAGGAGTTGGTTGGAATGATGAATCGCAACAAGGCATCATAACCGGTAGGCTACGCGAGTACCGGATATAATTTTCTTCTTTCGTGTCGGCCCGACTGGAGAAACACGTTGTCGATGAAATAGAGGTTTGAAGCGAAATAGTCGGTACTGCGTGGCTCAACCCGACGTTTAGCATCGGCCCAGGATGAGCTGTAGGAGTGGGAATCTTACTTGATCCACTAAGCACGATGCTCCGCTATGTCCAAATTTCAGACTCGCTACGGAGTCGGTCTTGCGACTCAGGACCCTGGTGAATCAGGTGAAAACAAACGCTTTGATCTCCTCCGCTCTCCCTTCCAGTGAACAGAGTTTCCCGTCACCTCCTTCAAAGGTTGCTCCATCCACTCCGCACACTCAACAACGGTGTTAGGAGAAACCAGTCGACGGAGAAGCGAAATGACTGCCTCGAGAGCTTTTGGTGATACCGCTTCGACGTATGAGATCCGTTTGAGGGCCTTGAAGGCTTTGGGGACGGCGCAGTCGGGATCAAGGTCTTCCGGCACCTGTATGTCGACGTTGATCTCCTCTAGCATGCACGAGAAGTACTTCGCGATTCCCGCAAACCAATGGAGCGGGATCCGGGAGTCGGGCAAGCTTAGTCTTTCAAGTGATTGCCATGATTCGCCCATTTCCTGGAAATCCTTCTCTTTCAGGGCCAGGTCGCCGCTCTCCAAGAAAAATTTTCTCAGCCCTCCAATACGCATGAGGGGTCGGAACGCGTGGAATGTAAAACTCCGTGGTCCGGATGGGATGCTGAACCGACTAGTTTCCAAACCGGGACAACTTGAAGCCACAGCGTTGCAAAAGTTGTTGAAGTCACTGTCTGCTCGCGTGGTAACGTCGATGAACTTGAGTTCCAATTTGACTAGGTTTGGAAGCTGCGAGATAGATGTCCTAAGTTGTTCGTTGAGGTTGAAAGCTTGGTGAGAAAAGGACTTTAATGATTCCTTTTGGCGATCCAGGACGTCAGACACGGCATCGTCAAGTCTCGGAACCAACTCGGGCCACCGCGCCTGAAGCTCTTGAAGCCTCAAACCGGGCGAGAACGCGAGGTGGCGTAAAATGACTCTAGCATCGGGCGCGTTTGTGGTGCTGTCGCTCCTCATCTTAAGAGTGAACGACTTTGGAGCTGGAGAGAGGAGTGGTATGAACTGTAGCAGCCACCTTGAGCCATGTCCTTCCGTCCAAACGACCTCTATTACCCTTGGGAGTAAGTAAGGAATGGATGGTGGACGGCGGTTTATCGCTTGAGCTAATGCTTCTGGTGCAAGGCCTCCCTGAAAGTTTCCATCTTTGTCGTTGTCTATCTTTCGGACCCGCCGACTGTATAATTCAAAGCGCGTCCAATCGGCTGCATCTGTGGTATCTAGGTAGCTCTGGATACAAGCGCCCATAATTTATTTGAGTCTATCGAGTCGGTAGAACATAAAGTATAAATCCTTGCTCACCCAGCCATCGGCGCGAAGTACCATATGTCCCAACAACCTAAAGAGTGGGATGACCGAGCCCAATGTTCTCCACAAATGGTCTAACGCGGTAGGGCCCCAGGCCTTGCAAACGAGAACTGCCGTCAAGAGGTCTTTGTCATCCAAGAATGAAATGATGATGTCCAGGATCTCCCTGACTTCGAATGCTACGGACGAGGTGCAAGAGGGGGACCCTGATTAGCGACCTTCCAGCTGGATCTAATGAAATCATTCAACTCACCTCTTGGCCTTCGAAAGACGGTGTGATCGATGGTACGGGTGCCTGGTCTGGCTAGGGAGGACATGATAAACGTGTTGGACGCCGAAGCTTGCTCGTGTTGGCTTGTGAGGATAAAGGAACTCCTTCTAGCGCCCCAGCAACATTTCTCGCGCCACAAGCTAAAATTGCCTTCTTTCTTCGTGAGGATCAACTAGAGTCCTTCCTTCAGTACCCTCGTTTCTAGGGTTCCCCCAAAATAAAACAACCGGACACAGGAAGAGTAAGGCGCGGGGCTGGCACGGGTAGCAAGCTCGGAAATCGTCACCTTCCGTCAGCTCCTCGAAATCCTGAGAGCGCTGCTCCAAGGTAATCTGATATCAGAGAAATCATCGGGAAGTTATCGCTCCGACGTATTCCCATTGCAAGTTGGAGGATCTGCGTGGCTAGCTAAGAATTTCGCAGATAGGAAAGATCAGGACCCCCTCTGCCGTTGTTCCGCCTGGGTGCATGGCTCAGTCGTCCTTAGGAGCAGCTTTAGTGCCCCCCTTCAGCAATCCGTTAGCTTATAGTCTTTGACTGCGACAAATTACCTTGGGTCTTTGCTTTCAACAAGCCCGACTCCGGGTAAATCAAAAGCGAATTTAGGTAAGCATGTTTCTCCCCCCCCCCACTTTTCCATGCGCTGTAAGATAATATAGCATGACCAGATACATCGATGTACTTATATATTTGATTTCGAAGCAGTCCTATATTCCGTCCCGCCAATCACAACACTGGCGATGCTTTGATGAATACCCGCGTGTTTATTTCGCCCACTTGCC
The DNA here is from genome assembly GCA_019633465.1 of Tulasnella sp. 417. Taxonomy (NCBI): domain Eukaryota; kingdom Fungi; phylum Basidiomycota; class Agaricomycetes; order Cantharellales; family Tulasnellaceae; genus Tulasnella; species Tulasnella sp. 417. The sequence goes on from WSTY01000127.1 coordinate 18,792, forward strand.
CTTCCATTTCACCGAGTTCCCCGTCACCTCCTTCAGGCGCTGCTCCATCCACTTGGCACATTCTACAACGGTGTTGGGAGAAACCAATTGACGCAGAAGCGAGCCGACTGCCTTGAGCGCTTTGGGTGACGCCACAGCAATGTATGAGACCCGCTTGAGGGACGTGAAGGCTGTGAGTTTTGTGCAGTCGGGGTCAAGGTCCTCTGATACCCGTATGTTGACATTGATATCCTCTAGCGTGGGCGGGAAGTGCACCGCGATTGCGGCAAACCAAAGGAGTGGGATCCCGGAGTCAGGGAAGGCCAGTGCGACAAGCGATCGCCACGATTCGCCCATTTCCTTGAAATCTTTCTCTTTCAAGTCCAGTTCTCTGCATCCCAAGCGAATCTCCCTTAGTCCCCCGATACGCGTGAGGGGTTGGAACGCGCAAAACGTGAACTCCCGCGGTCCGAACGGGATGCAAAATCGAATCGTTCGTAATCCGGGGCACTTTGAAGCCAAAAGGGCGCCAAATTCGTTGAAGTCCTCGTCTCCCCGCGTGTTGACGTTGGTAAACTTGAGTTCCAAGTTGACTAGGTTTGGAAGTTGCGAGAGAGATGTGCCAAGCTGTTGGTTGAGGTTGAAAGATTGATGTGAGAAGGATGCCAAGGACCCTCTTTGACGATCTAGGACATCGCAAACGGCAACGTCAAGTGTTGGCACCGAGTCGATCCATCGCGCTTGCAGCCGTTTCAGCTTCAAACCGGGTAAGAAAGCGAGATGACGCAGAACATCTCTGCCGTCAGTCACGCTGGTGGTTCTATCGCTCAGTATGTTCAGGCCGAACGACTTCAGAGTTGGAGAGAGGAGGTGTATGAGCTGTAGCGGCCACCCTGCCTCGAACGTCTCCGTCCAGTCGATCTCCGTTACCCTCGGAAGGATGTGAGTAATGGCTGACGGACGGTTATGGATCACCTGGTCCAAGGCTCCTTCTCCGAGGTCTCCCCAGCTGCTTTCAACGCCTTCCTTGTGTATGTTCCGAACCCTTCGACTGTAGAATTCAAACCTTGCCCAATCGGCTTCAGAAATGGTATCCGTGACGTAGCTCTGGATACAACGTTCCAATAATCGCTTAGTCGAGGCAGCTTGAAGCACGTGAAGAGATATCTTTGCTCACCCAGCTATGAATATAATACACCATTGGTCCCAAGAGCTTAAAAAGCGGTATCACCGAGTCCAACGTATTCCACAAGTGGTCTAACGCGACGGGACTCCAGGTCTTGCAGACGAGACTTGCCGCCAAAAGGTCGCCATCGTCGTCCAAAAATGACATGATAACGTCCAGGATTTCTCGGACTTCAAGCACTAGGGACAAGGAGAGAGGGAAGGATGCATGTTGAAGATACTCCGAAAACATTATGCCGCTAAGGCATAGCGAAATTATTCGACTTACCTCCCAGTCTTCGGAATACAGGGTGAAACAATGTGAGGATACTCGTTGTGGGGGGCATGGTTAGCGTGTTGTACGCTTGCTGATCCAGTGCTTGCAGTCATAGACGAATACCTACGGTCATCCAATTCTCGACCCACAAGCCGTGATTCGAATGAACTGCTTTCTTTATTTGTTTCTTCGTCAAGATCTGATATCGACCCGTTCTAAAACAAATCTTTGTTGGTATAAATACCGGAAACAAAAAAAAGAAGTACCCAAACACAAAAGGGAGAAAAAAACAAAGCACTGAACGAGGTTCCTTTGTTGTCCCCGAGATCATCACATCATGCTAGTATTGCTCTCTAACAGCCTGCACGAGCGAACGAGTATGTTTAGCACTCGTCTCACTAGGTTCTTAGGTCAAGTCTCAGGTCCAATCTCGTTCCGCGTCGTAATTTGGCGAATGGGGGGTTGGCGGCAGCTCATACTCAAGCCTTTCCACAGTATACTCACCATGGTAACATTAATTCGAATCACAAAAATCGCCCTTTTTTTGTCTTCTTAATACTGGGATGAAGAAATTGGATGCCCCGACTTGATGTATATACGTCGCTCCTTCAGTTTCCATTCGATCGAGCTCCCCGCCACGTCCTTCAGATGATCCTCCATCCACTCGGCGCACTCTACGGTGGTGTCAAGAATAACTACTCGGCGCAAGAACGAGCTGACAGCGTTGAGAGATTCCGGTGATGCCACTTCAATGTACGAGATCCGTTTGAGGGAGGGAAAGGTAGCAAGGATTGCACAGCTGGGATCGAGGACTTGGGGAACCTGGATGTCGACGTCGATATCCTCTAGCGTAGGTGGGAAGTGCTCCGCGATCGCTGCGAACCAGGGGAGTGGGATCCAGGAGTTCGGGAAGCCAAGGGCAACGAGCGATCGCTACGATTCGCCCATTTCCTTGATATTCTGCTCTTGCAAGTCCAGCTCTCCGCATTTGAAATAAACTTCTCTCAATCCACTAATGCGTGTGTGGCCGGAAGGTGGAGAACCTGAACTGCCCTGGTCCGTGTGGAGCAGAGAATCGAATCGTTTGTAAACCAGAACAATTTGATGCCAACAAGTTGGTAAAGTCGTTGAAGGCATCATTTGTTCGCCCGTTGACGTTGGGAAACTCGAGTTCCAGGTTGACGAGATATGGTAGCTGAGAGTTGGACGCGCCAAGTCGCTCGTCGAAGGTAAAAGATTTGTGCGAGAAGGATTTTAGTGATCACATACTGCGTCGCCAAGTATCGGTATCGGGTCGAGCCATTAAGCCATCGCGCCTGAAGTCGCTCCAGCTCCAGCCCGGGTAAGAATACGAGGTGGCGGAGAACGACTCTGGCATCAGTCACGCTGCTGATCCTATCACTCCTCATTCTCAGCGCGAAAGACTTCAGACTTGGAGACATAAGGGGTATGAGCTGCCGCAGCCATCCTGCCTCGTCGTTTTCTGTCCAGTCGATAGCCGTCACACTCGGAAGGATGTAGGGAGTCGATGGCGGGCGGCAGGTGACAACCTGGATCAAGGTTTCTGGTGCAAGCTCTTCTTCCCAGATGCTGAACATGCTTTTTTTGTCTATTTTGCGGACCAGTCGACTGTAATATCGGAATCGTGTCCAACTGCCGGCTTCCGATATGGTATCCGTGTATTCTGGAGCCAAAGTTCAGTCTAGTGGCAAGCCTATTAAATCCTAGAGATGTCTTTGCTCACCAGACCATCAAATCCCGATTTCAGTGGCCCGAGGATCATGAAGAGCGGGACCAACGAGTCTAATGTTCTCCGTAGATGCCTCAACGCGATAGGGTTCCACATCGTGCAAGCTAGACCCGCCACAAAAAGGCCTTTGTTATCCAAATAGGACATGACAAAATCCAAGACCGCCTCTGATTTAAGTGCGGGTGACAATGTAGAGGAAGGGAGATGCGCTACGATTAAAATCGTCCAACTCTGCAAACTGCACCGGCCCATAGCAAAACCATTCGGCTTACCTCCTAGCCTTCGGATGATCCAGTTTTCTAATCCTCGAGTGCTGGAAACCCTTGTGGAGGATATGATTGGCGTGATGAAATCCTGCTCAGCTCATCTCGCCCTTGCAATTATGAAGGAAACCGGAGCGTGTCGCTTCTTTCGCGTCACAAGCTGTGGATGAGGATCGAATATTACTTTCATTCCATTATTCTCTTTATCGGTGAAAAACTGTGGGGAAGTGGACAAAGGAGAAAGCGAAAAAAGCAAGGCGCGCACACTGCGAGGGGATCAATCGGCGCTTAAGATCGTCACCACGTCTTTTCGGCTCTCGCTCTGCACGAGCTGGACATTCCTTAAGAGTATCTCGCCAAATACTCTCGTTCACTCACAGCCCCAAATGACTCATACTAGGGAAAGGGGAAGGCGTCCCGGCGGCCCGCTCGTACTTCGAAGGTTATTCTGAATCGCATGTCCGGGGACAATGGAAATTGTAGCAGGGTTAGACAAGGGGAGAATCTTGAGCCTCTTCTGCAACCTTGACTCCGACGTGGGATAATTAAACTCCATCGCTCGACTTATTTCCTTAGGCAGCTTTCAGAGCGGACAACATTGGCAGCTGCTAGGCTCGACCTGTTGCCGCTGCCGAACTTTGTAGATTCGCTCCAACGCTTGCCCATATGTCTCGAAGCAATTCTAAATTTAATTTGATATCATGCATATGTTATACTTTGCTAACTAAGACACCGGCGACCCAGGCGAAGACATATCTTCGTCATCCTTCCACTTGCCCCTCCACCTCACCAAGCTCCCTACCGCCTCCGTCAAACGCCGTGCTGTTCCATAAGAGCACTCGACGATGGTTCCGGGAGCAACTAGCCGCTGGAAGAAGGAGCCGACCGAGTGGATGGATTCTGGTGGCACGTCAGCGAGGGATCGCACGCGCTTGACGGATGAGAAGGGTGTGAGGGTGGTGTGGTCGTGATCGATGTCTTCTGACATCAACAGGTTAACATCTATAACCTCTAGTGTTGATGAGAAGTGCCTCGCAATTGCGGAGAGCCAAGGAAGTGGGATCTCGCAATATGAGAAGCCGAGCACTGCAAGCGATCGCCAAGATGCGCCCATCTCCTGGAGATCTTGCAGTTCCAAGACAAGGCCTGAACAATGTATCTGAATAAATTTCATCTCCTTGATGCGTGTGAGAGGTTGGAACGCGTAGAACGTGCGTTCTGGTGCTCCATACACAGTACGGAACTGAACGACTCGTAGTTCGGAACACCTTGAGGCCAACGCGTCGCTAAAGTTGTTGAAGTCCCTGTCGGTTGGGTGTCGACTATCAGAAAAGTCGAGTTCTAAGATAAGGAGACTTCGAAGCCGCGAGATAGATGCGCTGAATCGTTCACTGAGGTCGAAGGATTTGTGAGAAAAGATCATCAAGCTTTCCCGTTGACGATCCAATATGTCGCAGAGCGCGGTATCAATGTCCTCTGTTGACTTGATCCAATCCGCCTCAAGCTTTTCCAGCTTCAAACCGGGCAGGAATGCAAGGTGGCGTAGAATGACTATGGTGTCGATGTCCCCCGAGATCCTGTCGCTGCTCGAGTGCAGGGTGAACGACTTCAGAGTTGGAGAGAGGAGGGGGACGAGCTGCGGTAGCCATCCTATTTCATTGGTTTCCATCCACTCGATCTCTGTTACCCTCGGGAGAATGTAACGAATCGATGGCGGGCGACTGTTGAGGAGCTGGATCATGGATCCTGCTTCGATTGTAGCCTGAATTCTTCCACCGCATATCTTCCTGATTTTTTGACTGTAAAATTCGAAGCGGGTCCAATTGGCTTCCGATATAGTGTCCGTGTAGCCCTGGAGACAAAACTTTCCAGCTTTCAGGTGTGCGGGGAATAGAGGGAATGCATTTGCTCACCAAATACCAGTCATGTATAGACGTCATGGGCCCTAACAGCTTACAGAGGGGAACCACCGAGTATAACGCTCTCCACAGGTGGCTTAATGCGATAGGACTCCAAGTCTTGCAGACGAGACTTGCAGCGAAAAGACCGCTGCGGTTGTTTATAAATGACATGATGGTGTCTAGGATCTCTGGGACTTCGAGTGCTAAGGACAGGGTGCCGACAGGGAGTAGGACGACTGGTTAGCCCGCTTCAACCTGGCCACGCTGGTGGACCGTGATGAAATCATTCAACTAACCTCCTAGCCTTCGAATCAAAAATTGATCCATAGTGCGGGTGACGAGCTTTGTGGAGGGGTACATACGTGTTGGACCCTGAGTTTTAATTAATATTGTTTTGCCACGTCCAGGTCAACCAAAGCAAACAATTTCACCGAGGTCCGCCTCCCACCACGACGGGAAACCCATTCGACTTCCCTCCTACAGCCTTTAGACGATCTAGTATCCCGTTACGCGAGCGCTAGAAACCATTGTGGAGGATATGAATGAGGTGATGAAATCTTGTTCAGTTCCTCTCGCCCTTGCAATTACGAAGGAGACCAGAGGAGTGCTTCTTTTTTGGCGTCACAAGCTGTGGATGAGGATCAAATATTAATATCAATGGAAAACTGGGGGGAAGTGGACAAAGGAGAAAGCGAAAAAAGCAAGGCGCGGACACAGTGAGGGTATCAAACCTGGGTACAAAGAGCCTTCTGGGCCCTCGCTCTGCACGAACTGGACCTTCCTTAAGAGTATCTCGCCAAGTACCCTCGTTGACGCACAGCTCTAGATGACTCATACCAGAGAAATGGGAAGGCGTCCCGGCGGCTCGCTCGTACCTCCAAGGTTCCTCTAAATCGTATGTCTGGGGATAATGGCGATTGTAGCAGGGGGTAGAAATATGCATATGAAAATCTTGAGCCTCTTCTGCAGCCTTTTTAACACAACTCGGGGGGGGGGAGGGAATTAAACTCCATCGTCCCATTTATTTACTTTGGCAGCTCTCAGAATCGACAATACCGGCAACTGCTTTGACCAGTTGCCGCTGCCGAACTCTGTATGTTCGCTCCAAACCGTGAACATATGTCTCGAAGCAATCTATATTTAATCTGATGCCACACACATGTTATACTTTGCTAACTAAAACACCAGCGACCCATCTGAAGTCAACTCTTCGTCTTCCTCCTCGTCCTCCTCCCCTTCCTCCTCCTCTACCGACTCCTCTCCCGATTCCTCTACCGGCTCCTCTTCCTCTTCCTTTTCCGATTCCCACTCGCCCCACCAGCTCACCCCGCTCCCTACCGCCTCGGTCAAACGCCGCACTGCCCCATAAGAGGCCCCGACAGCGGTTCCGGGAGCAACTAACCGCTGGATGAAGGAGCCGACCGCCTTGGCAGATTCTGGCTGCACGTAGTACAGGCATGAGATGTGTTTGACGGATGTGAAGGGTGTGAAGGTGGTGTAGTCGGGATCGAAGTCTTTTGGTACCGGTATAATGGCCTCTATAACCTCTAGTGCTGATGAGAAGTGCCTCGCGATCGTGGCGAGCCAAGGAAGTAGGATCGAGGAGAATGGGAAGCGGAGCTCTTTGAGCGAGCGCCACGATGCGCCCATCTCCTGGAGATCTTGCAATTCCAAGGCAAGGTCTACACAATGTATCTGAATAGATTTCATCTCCTTGATGCCTGTGAGAGGTAGGAACGCGTAGAACGTGCGCCCTTGTGCTCCAAACATATTACGGAGCCGAACGAATTGTAATATGGGACACCTCGAGGCCAACGTGGCGCTAAAGTTGTTGAAGTTCTGGTTGGTTTGGTTATGAGTACCGGAAAAGTCGAGATCCAATCTAACCAGACTTCGAAGCCGGGAGATGGATGCACTGAATCTTTCATTGAGGTCGAAAGTTTGGTGAGAAAAGGACATCAAGGTTTCCTTTTGAGAATCCAATATGTCGCAGATGGCAGGATCAAGGTCCGGTGTTGACTCCAGCCAATTCGCCCCAAGCTTTAACAGCTTCAAACCGGGCAGGAACGCAAGGTGGCGTAGAACGACTATGGTGTCAATGTCCTCCGACATGCTGCCGCTATCCGAGTGCAGGGTGAACGACTTCAGAGTTGGAGAGAGGAGGGGGACGAGCTGCGGTAGCGATCTTGGTTCATCGGTGAGCTCCCAGTCGATCTCTGCTACTCTCGGGAGAAGGTAGCGAATCGATGGCGGGCGACTGTTGAGGAGCTGGATCATGGATCCTGCTTCGATTGTCTCCGTTAATGCGTACGTGCGTATCGTCCTGACTTTTTGACTGTAAAATTCGAAGCGGGTCCAATCGGCTTCCGATATAGTGTCCGTGTAGACCTGGAGACACAACGTTCCAGCTTTCAGTTGTGCGGGGAATGAAGGGAATGCTTTTTCTCACCGAATAGTATCTACCTGTCATCATGGGCCCCAACAGCTTACAAAGGGGAATAACCGAGGATAACGTTCTCCACAGGTGGTCTAACGCAATTGGACTCCAGGTCTTGCAGACGAGACTTGCAGCTAAAAGATGGCGATTGTAAATCAAAAATGACATGGTGTTGTCTAGGATCTCTGGGACTTCGAGTGCTGAAGACCGGGCGCCAAGGGGGAGGACGACCGGTTAGCCCGCTCCGACTTGGCCATCCTGCTGGACTGTGATGAAAGCATCCAACTAACCTCCTAGCTTTCGAATCAAAAAATGATCCATAGTGCAAGTGACAAGCTTTGTGGAGGAGTACGTGGAAACCGCGTTGAAGCCTGACGTTTACTGCTTGGCCACGTCCTGGTTAACCGTCCTTTGTCACAAACAAAATTTCTCGCGCCACAGAGGTGCAGGTCGGACCACGGATAACCCATTCAACTTACCTCCTAGCCTTAGGGAAATCCAGCCTTCCACCGCGCGAGTGCTGGAAACCCATGAGGAGGAATGATTGACGTAATGAAATCCTTCTCAGTTCCTCGCGCTCGCAATTCTGATTATCTTGGCGCCACAAGCTATGGATGAGGATCGAATATTAGTTTCATTACATTTTTCTCTTCATCGCTGGAAAAAAAAGGGGAGGGGAGGGGGGAAGCGGACAAAGGAGAAAGCGAAAAAAGCAAGGCGCGCACACTGGGGGATCAATCTGGGTCGGCGCTTAAGATAGTCGCCCCCCTTCCTAAAAGTCTTCTCGACTCTCACTCTGCGCCAGCTGGACCTTCCTTAAGATTATCCTCGTTGAGTCACAGTTCCAGATGACTCATACCAGAGAATGGGAAGGCGTCCCGGCGGCTCGTTAGTACCTCGAAGGTTACTATAAATCATATGTCTGGGGATAATGGCGATCGCAGCAGGGGGTAGAAATATGCATATGGAGAATCTTGGGCCTCTTCTACAGCCTTTTTAACACCCGCGCGGGGTAAATAAACTCCATCGTTCCATTTATTACTTTGGCAGCTCTCAGAATCGACAACACCGGCAACTGCTTTGACCAGCTGCCGCTGCCGAACTCTGTAGGTTCGCTCCAAACCGTGAACATATGTCTCGAAGAAATCCTATATTTAATCTGATGTCACACACATGTTATACTTTGCTAACTAAAACACCGGCGACCCCTCTGAAGTCAACTCTTCCTCCTCCTCCCCCCCTTCCTCCTCCTCTACCGACCCCTCTACCGATTCCTCTCCCGATTCCTCTCCCTATTCCTCTCCCGATTCCTCTACCGGTTCCTCTTCCGATGGCCACTCGCCCTGCCACCTCACCATATTCCCTACCGCCTCCTCCAAACGCCGTGCTGCCCCATAAGAGGACCCGACGATGGTTCCGGGAGCAACTAACCGCTGGAAGAAGGTCCCGACCGTCTTGGCAGATTCTGGCCGCACGTAGTACAAGCATGAGATGCGTTTGACGGATGTGAAGGGTGTGAAGGTGGTGTAGTCGGGATCGAAGTCTTTTGGCACTGGTATGATAGCCTCTATGGCCTCTAGTGCTGATGAGAAGTGCCTCGCAATCGTGGCGAGCCAAGGAAGTGGGATAGAGGAGTATGGGAAGCGGAGCGCTTCGAGCGAGCGCCACGATGCGCCCATCTCCTGGAGATCTTGCAATTCCAACACAAGGTCTGAACAAGCTAGGCGAATAACTTTCATCTTCTTGATGCGTGTGAGAGGTTGGAACGCGTAGAACGTGCGCCCTTGTGCTCCAGACATATTACGGAGCCGAACGACTCGTAATCTGGGACACCTCGAGGCCAACGCGTCGCAAAAGTCGTTGAAGTCCCGGTTGGTTCGGCCACGACTATCGGAAAAGCTGAGTTCCAAGGAAATCAGACTTCGAAGCTGGGAGATCGATGCGCTGAGTCGTTCATTGAGGTCGAAAGAATGGTGAGAAAAGGTCATCAAGTTTTCCCTTTGACGATCTAATATGTCGCAGACAACGTCCGGCATTGACTCGATCAAATCCACCTCAAGCTCTTCCAGCTTCAAACCGGGCAGGAACGCAAGATGGCGTAGAATGACTCTCGCCTCGGTCTCACTCCAGAGGCGCTCCGCGTGCAGGGTGAACGACTTCAGAGTTGGAGAGAGGAGGGGGCAGAGCTGCGATAACCATCCTGATGTATCGCTACTTCTCCAGTCGATCTCTGCTACGGTCGGGAGAATGTAGGGAATCGATGGCGGGCGACTGTTGAGGAGCTGGATCATGGATCCTGCTTCGATTGCCGTCGTCCATACTACAGTGTGTATCCTTCTGACTTTTTGGCTGTAAAATTCAAAGCGGGTCCAATCAGCTTCCGAAATAGTGTCCGTGTAGCCCTGGAGGCAAAACGTTCCAGCTGTCAGGTGTGTGGGGAATGAAGGGAATGCATTTGCTCACCACATAGTCTTCACCTATAGGTTCCATGGGCCCTAACAGCTGACAAAGGGGGGCCACCGAGGATAACGTTCTCCACAGGTGGTCTAACGCGATAGGACTCCAGGCCTTGCAGACGAGGCTTGCAGCGAAAAGGTGGCAACTGTAGCTCAAAAATGACATGATGTTGTCTAGAATCTCTGGGACTTCAAGTACTAAGGACAACGTGGCGAAGAGGGGGGGGACGGAGGACGACTCGTTAGTCCGGGCCACGCTGCTGGACCGTGATGGATCCGACTAACCTCCTAGCTTTCGAATCAAAGTTGAATCCATAGTGCAAGTAACAGGCTTTGTGGAGGAGTATTTGTAAACCGTGTTGGACGCTGAAGTTTTCTCGTCTTGGGTTTGAGAAGTTAAGTGACCAAAGCCGGACACGCCGCTCCCTCAGGCTGCTCTCAAGCGAAGCAAAAATTCTCGCGCCACCGGATACGATTGAAATCAATCGCTTTATTTCTTCTAGCTAGCTCCTTTCCGAGATACAAACATTTGCTTCCGGCTACCAGAAAAGAAAGGAAACACGGGTGGAATGAAGGCTTTAGTGTGAGACCCGAAATTGTCACCTTGCCGGGGGCCCTCCCCGATTATCATTGTTATTTTGGTTCACATCGCGCCAGAAGCAGCGCCACTAATATAACCTCAATACAAGGGAAACTCGGCAGGTAAGGTCGTGCCGCGGCGTGGTCCCCACGCGTGGCTGAGGAGATTCGTGATGGTAGCCAGGTTTTGAACCACGAAACTCGTCGGGGACTTCCGTTGCCGTTCGGTTCGGGAACAGAAGGCTTAATGCGCTGGCAAGCAGAGTGAATTTCTCCGTTTCTCTCGATCAAGGATGCGGGAGAATAGTAAATGCTTATAAATTTGATTTTTTTATCCTCCTAGGAAAGTCTCGCCCCGATCAAAACGAGACGCGGGCAACGGTCCGCCTTCCCCGCTGCTGGAACGACAGTTCCCCACCTAGAAGCGTGAACGGATCATCTCTTATCAAGTGAAGTGCGGCTCCTCTACGGGGTTCCTGGATTTCCTAAAATAAAGTCTTGGGGTTTACGATAGCTGGGCATTGGCGATCGGGTTGGCGTGAATCGTAATCTGCAACCGGCCAAAGGCTCCATCAGCAGCCGAACGCGACATGTCTGAGAGCTGAGGACATACACTCAAGATTTTAATCTCCTTCGTGGGCCTGTTCTTCTCGTTCACCGGAACCCTTTCGATCGTATCCAATGTGGTGTCTGCACCGTCGATCACTCTACCGGGGGAAAAAGGGATCGTCAACGGAAGTTCTAGTTTGAGATAGAGGGCCGAAGTTCCAAAGAGACTCACTTTCCGAAAATGGTGTACTTCCCTTCCAAGTGAGCTTGCTTCGAGTATGTTATGAAGAATTGAGACTTGTTCGTGTCCGGTCCTGAGTTGGCCATCGCCAAGACTCCGCGGGCGTTAAACTGCACATGTGTACGCATGCGTATAAGGTGGAGTTGTCGAACAAGAGGTCGAAGAAGCGGGAAGTTAACATATTAGCGTTGTCGGGGTGAGGCAAAAAAGGAAAGACGGTCCAGACCTTGAGAGTAGTCCGAATCTCATCCGCGAACGGTTTGCCCCAAATCGATTGACCGCCTTTTCCGGTGTTGGTAGGGTCGCCGGTTTGGACCATGAATCCTTTTATGTTGCTGGTTAAACGCGTCGGAGTGTGGCAATTCGAATGGGGGTCAAGTAGTGATTACACATTTGGGCCGCTATCGTGAGCGCTGCGGTCGAACCTAGAGACGTGAACAAGGGTGGCTCACCGATGGAAGAGGCAGCCATCGTAAGAACCTGACGCACACAGCGCAAGGAAGTTCTGCACCGCAAAATGCCGGCAAGAGCGCAG
>WSTY01000128.1:0-28105 GCA_019633465.1 Tulasnella sp. 417
TTCGCCATCAGAGTGCCATGTTCGGATAGGTCCAGGAGCAGGTAAACTTTTGTCTGACTTCCCTCACGATCTTGTGCGGGGAAGTTGCAGTCGAACTCGTACACCAGTTCACGATGCTCTGCAAGTATAGAGCTCTTCATTTCGATCACGAGGTGAGGGAAGGTGAAGACTTTCGTGGCATTCCTTGGTACGGTGTCCGCCGCCCCTAGCTCCTTCATCGCTGGGAAGCTTAGGACAACCAGACTGCCGAGAGCGAGATGAAGGTCCCTTCGAGTCTCGCTTGCTTCTGTACGTAGGTGTCGCAAGAGTTGGGCGCTGATGTTATTGGCCTGTAAGTGGAAAGTCCTGCCGCCATCGACAAAAGCGAGTTGGAGGCTCTTGACGTCCACTTGCATGTGCTGGACGATGGTAAAGTCGAATATTTCCTCCTCTTGGAATCTCGAACGAGCGGAGTTGATCATAGCGGCAGCAACCTCGGAGAGCGGATTTGTTGGTTTGGGGTTTAGTGTGGTACGGAATGCAGAGGAATCCCTCGCAGCGCCCTCTTTCTGAGTTCGAATCAACTTCTTCACGTTTGCTGCAGTGTCGATCAACAGAGAGACCGCTTGTGGAACACCGATAAGACGGACGGTCCCTCCTTCAACCGCGAAGTCGAGACGTAATCCGTCTCCACTTGAAGGGTCGGCATAGCCGTCTTTGACCTGAAGCTCCATAGGGTCGGCCCTAGGTTCCGGTTTAGTGCGAATTCAGCGACATGGTTCATGGAGCTCACCTGAACGATAGCTGTTCGACCTGTTCATGCTGTAAATCTAGTTCTGCTGCTCCGAATTTGATGACCACCTCAAGACGATTTGTCCCTGCCCTTCGTTCATCGTCAGATAACATAGTTTGCCGTGTTGTCTCGAAGCTCAGATTGGGAAGGTGAAGACCGCCAGAAATCCTTTGCGTAGCCAGGAGGTTAATTTGATCGACAGTGATCACAAGGCTTGATGACCGGAGCGTCTGAAGTCGATGGACAACGAACTTCTGCACTTCCAGGCTGAGCTTTGTGATGGAGCTTCCCATGTCAACTTCCATAACTGTCTTCTCAAGAATCGCCGTGATATCGAGCTCCAGGGAGGTCGCAGACGGTCGGTCGTTGATGATGTCCAATTTTGGAGGTAGAATCATCGATGATGTTGCCGCGGTATCCGGTCTGTTGCGAGTCTCAAATACGGGGATCCTGTCGAGCCAAATGGCTTTGAAGCAGAGTAAGTCTTGGAGTCTTGCAAAAAGGAGGGTTCCTTCGAAACCCGTCTTCATCAGAACTTGCATTGAAGGGACCGGCGGCCCTCCGTCAGGGTTCGCCTCTCGTCGTAGTTTCAGTATGAATGGAAGCTCCTGTGCTTTCGCATAGAACGATACATCACGCAAGAATTCGTGACGAACGCTGACTTGAATGCCTCCAACAGACCCTCCCAAGGAAATCGCGTTTGACCCTGGCAAAACTTCCAGCGATACATTGCTTTCATCCCAATCTAAAGCCGCCACGACGTTGACGTCCGGGTGGCACGTTAAGGATAAGTGGGAAGGTCCCACTGCCAGAACAAATTGAGCTTGCAACCGGCCTTTAATTGCCATCGCTGTGGGTATGATTCCTGAGCCCTCGGTTGGACTTGCTTGATGTGAGGTATTCGTAACGCCTGAGGAGGCCAGGTCTTCCGACGTTTCGCCCATGTGCCGCTCGATGTTGCGCATAAGTTCAACTGCGAAAGGCAGGATCGTGGGGCGGAGGACGTTGTTGCTCCCTTCAACTTGAACGTGGATGGTCAGGTTGGATACAGCGTCCTCGGGGCTGGCCGTGAACCTCTCAGTAGCCGAGGCTCCTTTGAAAGACGCTTCAACACTGAGCCCGGGAAGAGTGACTACATCAGCGCCTATGGTAGCGCCGGGGGCTTCGGCCGACGATGTCACGAGAGGATCGGTCGTAGAGGACATCTCGCGGTAAGCCCTTCCAGGACCTTTCACGACAGGCGCAAAAAAGCGAATCCGTCCCGAACCAAACGTGAGGGAAGCCTTCAAATCCGTTCCCGATACCGACGATGCATCGCTCCCCAAAGCCTCGGATGATGCGAATCGGGAGGACAAGGCATCAAAGTTGGCGCGGGTTTGACCTGGAGCAATGCGTTCGATCCGCTCTTTTCCCTTCCGATAGACCGTTACTGCAGAGAAGACGTAGCTGGCAATGGAAGGATCTAAGTCGAGCTCGAGCCCGTCGACTTTAGCAGTCGTGGCAATGCTGCGACCTTGACGACCAACTCCGCTCCTGACCTGCATCTGCGCTCGCATCGAAGGGAAACGAAGGCGATTGTTCGTTTCGTGAAGACGCCCGTCAAAATGCTCCAACTGACTCTGGTCGAAAGCGGGAACGAACTGGAGAGCAAATTCGCGGATGCTGAGGTCGCCCCTCTGGTACCGCTGTGAGGAGAACGTGATTGATGAGATGGAGAAGAGAAAGGCTTTGACCGTTGTTGGGACCAAGGAGGAGGCATTGTGGGAGCGCAGGTGCAGAGGTCGGACATTCTCATCCCCGGATAACGGAATAGCAATGCCCGTGCTGATTATTTCGATGTCGACTATTCGCTCGTCCAACCAGGAAGACGGGTTGGCTACCTCCATTGTGGAAGGTTCACGTTCCAATTTGGTCCTCAGCAAACGTCCTTTCTTCCGGATCTCTGCCAGCTCTGCTGCCCTTTGCTCTTTCCGCAGCAACATTTCTGCCTAAGAAAGAGTGTTAGCGAATGACTGGGTAGAATTGAGTTCATATGTATTACCTGCACATAGTCAATAAGGTCACCCAATTCTCCCACTGCTGCTGCTTGCATCACCGCGTGCACATGGGAAACTCGGACTTGTAGATACGTGTCGGTATCTGAGCCGCCTTCAGGTCGATGGTTATTTGCTGTGAAGGCGATGTCCATATAAGCCGAACGGAAACGGCGATCCAAGGCGGACCGCGCGGCGTGGGGGGTAGAATGATGTGCGAGAGATAGTGAGACACTCCAAACGGTTGCTTGCCAGATCAGGCCATAGTCCGGGTCGATCCATGCGCTGCCTTCAATCGTGGCGATATTGAGATACTGCGTAGATGAAGGTCCTTCTAAGCTAATCCCAAAGCCCTCCAACCTCAGGGATAATTTGGCGCTTGTAGACAGGGTTGGAGCACTGGGCGACTCAACGGGGCTCTCCACAGCTGACCGTTTCTGCGTGTAAAGGTCCAACAATTCGGCGAAGTCGCTTCCAAACTTCTGCTGAATGGCCAAAATATCGTCAACATACTGCGGTTTGATCTTGATATCGAAGCGCCCCAGTATGACCGAAGACGTGAACAGGCGAGGTGAGAAACTCCCTGAAGCGCCAAACCGAGGAAGTGGAAGTCGAATCGCGAATTCCGGGGAGGTTTCTGTTTGCTGGCTGATGATATCAATCACCTGAGAAGCGAGGTCCACTGCAAATGTCAAAGACAGGAATTCGGAATGCTGGCCCTGAGATTGGGCGAACGTGTCGCTGATCTCCCAGGACAGCCACGTGCCGTGCATGACTTGAAGGAGAATTTGAGCGCGTTTCAGGCTAATATCCACTTTGTATTTTTGTTTCTTGGAAGGCGCCGAAAGTTGAGGTTGTGCCCGCGCTGGTTGCGGCCGTTCAAGCTCGGCGAACAAGTCCCGCACCATTATGTCGTATTTCCTGTGTGGCGCAGAGGATTAGTCGGGAGATGCATCAAACCCAGTATTCAGACTGACGATTTATACTCCATTCTCCACTCTCGGAAGAAATGGTATAGTTTCAATGCACTACGAGGTATATGAATGAGGAAGGCTTCTTGGCCAAGAATGACGCTGAGATCTTGATCGGTCGTAGTTTCTCGTGCTAGAATGCTTAAGGAGCAGCCGCGGGCAATCCACTCGGCTAGGGTGTCCTGATCCGCCGCAATTTTTGATCCAATCGGGGTTGCTTTGGTACCGATTCTGAATTCTTCAACACCGAGTGTGACGGCCGCGCCGAGTGGTCGATCTGGCAGAACGTTCCGTTCCGCTGTAAGCGAAAAAGAGACGGCCTTTGATCTTGCCTCTAGGATAATCTTCAATGCCGATGCTTCCAGTGACGCCGACTCTAGGCTGACGATAACTTCTACGGACATAGGAACCGGCGGATTCTTCTGCTTTGCCACTACTTTGGGTGCCTCCCCACGTCGCGACGCGGTTCTTTGAGCACGTAGGACCTCGCTAAGGAAGGGCAGCAAGCTAGGCTGCATCCAAATCGACAAGTTTTGGATCGAAAGAAGGGCAGCTAGATGCAGTATTTCAGGATTGTTCTTGCTTTCGCCATCCCCTGACTGCAGGATTTTTCGCCCAACCTTGAACCTGCCGGACACCGGACCGATACCAAATGTGTTGCTTCCGCCTTCAGACCCAAGGACTGTACAACCCATCCTACCAAGTTCCACATTGACGAGCGCCGAGCGCAAGACGGTGTCGACGGCTTCGGCTGCAGGCGACGGCGCGTAAAGGATTGCTTGAAGAACTGGAGGCTTGGGCTGGCGGTGTTCAGCTTCGGCAGCCCAATCCAACCAATGTTGATCGGCTAAGAGAGAGGAGAGCTCCTGAACGGCTGGTGATGGCGACTTGCTTGCTTGTTCAACTCTGTCTGTGAGGGATTGAAGCGTGGTTGCGTCCATATCTCGAAGGCGGTGGCGAATGTGGGCGATGATCTTCCACGACAGATCAGCCCGGAGCTTGGCTGGAAGACCCGACTTGACGATGAAGGACGCTTGGGTCCATGATAGGGGATCTGTCCAAACCGACGTATGGGGGTATAGTCGCAGAACGGATAGGACTAAAATGCGGCGCCGCCTGAGCTGCCGAATAGACATGGTTTTCACCGTTGTTGCAATCTTTGAAATGAACCGGACGCCTGATTGGAACGTGGTTGCAATTAACTTGGGTGCTGTCCCTCCTAGCTTCGAGTCGAGCTTCTCCAACGACAGGGAGAGAGCAACAGTGTCCGTTGATCCGAAAGTGATCCGGGGCGCGATGATGGTGGCGAATAAGAGTGTGGTAGGGGCAAAAGGCATGCTTCTAGGATGGGAAGTAGCCGTATGGACATGTAAATCAATCCGTTTCATGGAGAGAATTAACTCCTTTGTCTCCACACGCCCGCCTTTCCCGGCCTTTGCTCGCCGCACCGTGTTCGCATAGAACAGCGATAGTTCGTTAAGTTGGAGGTTTGCTGCTGCTAGGAGCTGAGTGGGGGTCCCGGCCACTACAGAACCCTCGCTGCGAAGAACATCCAATCGTTGTAGGAGGGAAAACTTGACGCTGGGCACGAGCACATCGAATGCAGTACGCCCCGGAGGCTCTTGGTGCGAGCTGGACACGAGATCCACAAACTCTGCTAGTATCCCGTCCAGTTGGAACTCTAGAGAAGGACCCTATTTTTGATATCAGACATCTGCTGTGGTTAGAAAGACACGGTAGACATACACATTGTTCGAAAGACGCGAGTAGAGAACGAGCCGTAGTCACGGTCAGCGGAGTAACTGACACCTCGAGGCCACTTTTGCTGCGGATCCTAATCAAAGCCGACGCGTAGCAACTTGTAGCGGGGACCAGTACGTCTTTACTGTCGTCAATATCATCCAGAAAGGCCTGCGCAACGACGGTAGGATCATTTGGCTCCCAGCAAAGAATATTGATAGGATCCTAATATTAGACGTGATGAACGAATGAAGGCTTATGAATGGGGGACTGCCTTACCCTTGCCAGCAGGAAGGAACTGGAATCCAATAGAGGATGTTGACAAGATGCTCGGTAACGGTTTAGGACGTGATGATAATGTTCGAACTTGGGCCAACGGGGAGAATCTATAGTAGCGTCAGGCTCTATTCGAGTGATATACACGTATCTGAGGCTTACCCGATGAATCAGATGGGACGTCGCTAAGCTCTGCTTCAGAATTGGACGATGGGTGAGGCGTACTTTGGGCGATGTTGTCTGACTCGTCGCCGCTTGAGAGACTGCGCTCGCTATCAAGCCGGCTAGCAGAATGGAGCGAACGACCAGGAGTCACGGGCCGTGTCTCTCTGAAACCCAAGTTCAGCTACGCAAAGATTGTATGAAGCGACCAACGTACGACAGTCGCGCCAATCTCTCGCCTTCGGTTAAGGCTTCCCCTTCACTTTCTGATTCCTCCGACCGACGGGGGCGTTGATTGAGTCTAGGAACGAATTTTCGCCGAGGCTCCGGGCGCATCTCGGGAGTAGTGAAGGCTGGCAAAAAGAGGTCTCCAATATGGTTCCCTACTAGTAATAATGATTAGTTTCAAAAAGCGGCGACTTTCAAACTTCGACGTGCCTTGACCAGATTCTCGAGAGTAGAGGAACTTCAACCGCTTGGTTAAGGAGTCTTGCTCGAGCACAAATCGCAGTTGACATGCGGCGCGTTCTTCCCATCCTGCAGGCGAGAAGTATATATCGGAGCTCACATCCATGCTGGCACTCGCAACCTCGAACCAATCGACATGTTTATACGGAGAGCGGAGGAGATTCAGAACTTGAAGCTGGGGTAGGCGGAGGCTCATGACTTTTTGGTATGTCTTCCCTGCCAAGTCGTTAAAATCGAGGCGGAGTCCACGAGACGCGATAATATGGAGAGCTGCTTCTGCATCTTTGAGCACTATGTCGACGGACTGGAGCGAGACCTTGAGGAAGGTGATATCAGGATCGAGAGGCAGCTCGAATACCGCGTCTGGAGCGTTGAGCGAATCGGTGTAGTTGATGGAGAATGCTCTCCCCACTTGAGATAGCGCGGTTACGAATTGCGGTGATATTATTCCCTTGACGTCGCCGACCTTAATCTCCCAGAGGCAGAGATAAGTTGCTGTGACTGGCTGAGGACCGAAAAGTCGATTTGCAACGATGTCCACGCCTAACGCTGCGAATGAGGAGGGGCTGGAAAGAGCAACAATCGAACCTACCTAAGACGCAAGCCCTTGGACCCCTTGGGCGTGACGGAATTCCTTTCTTTATCACATCAGCGTAATCCGAAACACTTGAGATGGTTGCTTTGGCGAGGTTGTATGACATTTCTAAACAGGGTGTAAGTTTAAATCAACCTCCTTGCGCGATCTCTCCTCACCAAGGAAAAAGTCGTGTAGCTTCAGCCATAATTGCATTTCTGGAGCCACAAGGAGCAGGGCCTCTTTGCAACCATGGATGCTTTGAGGGAGAAACATGGCACTATCCACAAGGTTTAGACCCAATGTTACTTCGAAAGCATTTGACTGCGGAAAAAGAACGTTAGATATTTGCGATCAGACTCGTGCAACGATGAGACCTTTTCTTTGCGATACTTGGCAAGAATCGGGTCACCGACGAGCCCATGTGCCTTTTTATCGCTGTATTCTTGGAAGGTAGAAAAGTGCGTGAAACGTCCGAAGTAGTTATCCTTAAGGCGCAGGAAAAGTCGAATGGCCCAGGCATAGTTGATATAGGTAACGTTTCGAGCTTTGACATCAACCACCAGCTTTTCGACATTATCCGGATGGACATGGGCGTAGGAGGTGTAGGCGCCATCCAGTCGCATGAACCCTACGCTTCCTAGAGATAGAGGTCTCTGCTTCGCAAACGTGTAGTAAGTATTCCAGTCTGGCAAAGACATGGAAGCTTCGATCTTGGCGCCCTCTACCGAAAATGTTGTCGTGCGACAGTGTGGGCGGAACTTGTGGGATGGGATATCCATCTGCGCATTGAGTGATGACCCATTCAAGACGAACAGGGCTAGCAGGAGAGTACATTAGCCGCGAAGAAATTTCAGGTACCGTGACCTACAGTTATTATTATCTCCAAGAGGATGGTCGATGACGTTGTGGTCGTTGGCGTACATGTTCACCTTGTAGTCCTTGAGACCGAATTTCAGGACATAGTCTGTTGGCACGAAGGTGTTGAAGTCGCTGGGAGGTCCGCTGGTCCAGTCTTGAATCAAATCTGTAATGAGGTTGGTATGATCGCGGAGAAGGTAGATCACAGGGCTCGTGAACGAAAGGTCGAAGACCCATTCACGGTGTGCGTCCCATCGTAAAGGACTCGGCATCTCGCAAAGGATCTAAAAAGGGAGGCGCATAAGTGAAGAACTTCGCAAAAGGAGGATGTACTATTACCCTGCAAGCCTGGTTAGTCCAAAACGAAGCACCGTTCACACTCGAGGAAAGCTGTGGTTGTTTGAGATGGATTTCGAGTATGTTCGAGTATCCCTTGTCATCTGCTGCCATGCCCATATTATAGTTGAGGATAGATCCCTGGCCGATAGCAATATCCAACCACCCAAAAGGTCGTTTATCTTTCTTGCGCTTCGTGTCGGCGGCGGGTGCTGTCCCCTCGTACTTCCAGTCCTTTGAAGGTTCACGGGTGGGTAGCCGGAATGCGATGTCGGCCTTCAGCTCGAGGCTAATGGTCATCATAGTATGCATTCGAAGGGCTCCCGGAGGTAAACGTGAAGTGGCTGCCCGTGTCACATAAGTCGGAGGGAAGAAAGTTCTTTGGATCAAGTCCCTGGTGTGCAAGGGCGCTAGCTAAGCACCAGCGTTCCAGAAAAGTTTCCGAACGACTAACCTTTGCCGATCAGTCCAAGGACCGTAAATTATTGAGCCTCCGTGCATGACAAGCTCCACTCCCCACTCCGGAGGTAGGTCTCCGTTTCCAACATCAATCACCCCCCGGGCACCTCCACCCAAGCTACGAGCATCTTCTGGAACCGGTCCCGGCACATCAGCAAAGTAAACAACGTCTAAAACTGGTGTATCCAGGATTGTCGTGACTTTCGCGTACTCCACGTCATGGGTTAGTTCGCCGGCCTCACGACGCTGAGCATCCGTCATGTAACGAGCAAGTCCCTTCCACTTTGGAGCTGGTTTGGGAGTTGCTTTGCGGATAATTGTCCCATATGCTCTGACCAGCCTTCGAAAGGATCCGAACCTAAGAAACGACCAGCTTCCAGGGGGGTCTAAGGGCCTAGTTAAATGTCATCGCATCAGGAAGCTTAGTGCCGTATATTCTTGGGACTCACATTGTCCGAGATAAATCTGAATATATCGCTTCGCCGCGCTCAACCATGGATACCTGATAGTCGGGGTTTGTGCGAGTAATGATCTTGACAGAAGTTAACTCCAAGTCGTAGACCGTCTTATACAGGTCTAATTTGGACCGGCAAGTGGCTACGCCATAGGTTCCCGACATCTTGTGAGCTTCAGCGATGAGAATTGAAGGGGTTGAATCATTTCCTGCAACGATAGCACAAGTGCGTCCTTCGAAAGATATCGGGAGGATATCTGTAAGTTGGAATGTTGGAACCAACGCATGTATCCAATCACTAGCCCGCCTCAATGCCCGGGTGAGCGGCCCCAGCGACAGCCAGGCCATTCGAGACTTAGCAGCTAAAGTTAAATCGGTTTAGAAAATATTCTGAAGTGTTGGTGAAAAAAAAAACCTACTATCGCGCGTGGCCACCGTCAATCGAGTATTTCTATGCACTTCGGGGTCGTCAAGCGAGAAGCCTCGGGGCCGGGCCGAAGGTTCTCCAGGAGCAGCACCACGGGTGACTGGTACTTGTCCCGTCTCCGCCCTTTGTTGGTTGTGGAGTTCGGTAATAATCTCATCGTATGCTGGAGTGCGATTGTAGAAGAAAACCTCGAGCCCTTCGAAGCCAGCATGAATCCGGCAGGGCAAGGTAGACGTCCTATCGGATTCTAAAGCACTTCGTTTGTTACCAGGCCAATTATTCAGGGGCGGGTTGACTTACTGAGCAAACTTTCGTTCTCGGCACTCGGGTCGGCTGGCTCAAGCGCAGTTTGGGTCCTCCAGAGCCAGTAGCGCCAAGTAATATGGCATTTGAGAACTCTTATAGACTCATTTCTGGAGTGGTATCTTAAGTCCTTGATAAAAATACGGCCGGCCAGCAGCGAGAGTTGTAATCCCTCTAAGAACACTTGGTGAGCAGTGTTCGGCCTGCGCACCGGAACATGAGACAAATACCGCATTCAAGCCAAACGTTGCTGCCCTTCCAGAAGAATACACGGATCAGGAACGCGAAGGTCCAGGCGACAAGTCGATTGAAATAGAAGAGGAAGAACGACACAACGATGACGATGACGATGCAGAGGACGAGTAGTAACCTAGCGGGGACGGCGTCAACCAACGGTCCAAACGAGCTATCGCTGCCCAGACATACCAGTTGAGAGATCTGAATGGAAGAGCAGGTGCCCGCGAGCGCAGGACTTCGTAGTCCATTGCGGGGAGTAACCTCCTGAGAGCAAGTGAGCGGGTGGTCGAAATGCGAATGCAAGAGAGAGGGGCAAAATATTTGCCGCGGTTTGTCTCCGGGTCCCCAGCGCCTGGAGATTTTTCTTTCCTCGACATCCCCCGTCAGATATTCGCTCAAGAATATGGCGCCGAAAGTGCCATCGTCACGTAAACCATCGCAAAGACCTGCGAAGCGGAAAGCAGAAGCGGAAATCGAGGTTGGTCCTGAAGGACCCAGCGAAGAATGGAGTGGATTCGGGGGGGACGGTGAAGGCATCGAGATGGTCAGTGACGAAGAAGATACTGGAGCGAGCACGGACGAGGATGAAGTCGAAGAATTTCCGGAAATTGACGGTGATAGCAGTGTAGAAGACGAGGACGACGAGGACGACGAGGAAACTGGTGAAGACGAAAGTGAAGAGGAGGACGATACCGGTGAGGAGGAAGAAGATATAGCTGGCGCGAGTGAACCCGAAAAGGAAGCAGCAGACAATCTTCATGGGGAGACCGCTCTGATGGGAGAGGGCTTGAACTGGGAGAGGAAGCTTGGCAGTTATCCAGAACCCAAGATCATCACCTCCGTACTCACTGGAGAACCTAAGAAAGTTTATCCTCCCATCGAACCTGAATATGATTCCGACTCTTCAACAGAAGATGTGAGCTATAATTCTTGCATTCCTAATCATTGTACACTCACAAAGCCCTATAGGATCCTAATCGCGTGGGCCGCATTCCGATGCACTGGTATGACGATCTCCCGCACATCGGTTACGATATAAATGGGAAACGGATCCTTCGCCCAGCTAAGGGGGATGAGCTGGACAAGTTCCTTGCCGCTGCCGAGGACCCTACGAGCTGGTAAGTCACCAACCTTTGCATAGATCCTGAATTCGCTCAACATATACCCTTCCTCAGGATGACTGGCTTCGACCATACCTCCCAGAAAGACACCCAGCTAAGCTCAGAGGAGCTTGATTTGATACGGAGACTACAAGATGCGGAAGTGCCAGATGCTTCGTACAACCCGTATGAAGACACTGTAGAATGGTTTACTGGAGAAGGGAAACAGGAAATCATGCCCTTGACTGCACGGCATGAACCCAAAAGCCGATGGCAACCCAGCAAGTGGGAGAAACAAAAGGTATTCAATTCTTGACTCGCCTTTAATCAAAATGACCATGTGATTGAACGCCTTTCCTGCTATAGATTCTGAAAATCGTTCGACTAATCCGCGCTGGTCGGATCGTACCTAACAAGCCAAAGGCAAAGGAACCTCAATGGTATCCTCTTTGGTCAACTGAGGCCGAAACGAGTCGCCCACCTCCACTCACAGCTCCCAAAGTCCCTTTACCTAAACATGCCGAATCGTACAATCCACCTGAGGAATATCTCCCCGATCAAGAAGAGGTTGAAAAATACGAAGATCTATCCGATGAAGACAAAGTTAAGACGTATCTTCCAAAGAAATACGACTCTCTACGACACGTTCCAGCATATGAACACTTCATCCACGAGCGGCAGAATCGTCTACTGGACCTCTATCTCGCCCCCAGGATAAGGAGAGTCAAATTAAATATCAACCCAGACTCCATGCTCCCCAGCCTTCCATCCCCTCAAAGCCTCCGCCCATTCCCAGTGTTCGAAGCCCTGAAGATGAGCGGCGGCGGCAACAGCAGAGCACGATGCGTCAGTGTTAGCCCTGACGGTGTTTGGACAGTTTCGGGCGATGAAGACGGCATTGTGCGGCTCTGGGAAACCTTTGTCGGCAGGGAAGCGGCCAGGTGGAAGCTCGGCAAACGGGTGGGCGCTGTGGAATGGTGTCCCCGAAAGGACGTTTCATACTTTCTGGTTGGAGTGTAAGTCTCTCAAGTATCCTCTGTCGTATCACCCTTTCACCCTGAGTTACTTGAATCTCTAGCGAAGACGAAATATTCGCCTTCATGCCGCCCTATCTATCACCCGCAGTGGAATCGGCCACTCTGGACGTTCTCGTTCCTCGTAATCCTCCTCCACCAATTGGCGAACAGACGGAAAAGTCTGTAAAGTGGTCTCAAGAATCCATCTCATTCAAGCAATCAGCCTCGACTTTCTCTTCACCTCTCATCGTCGTTGGCTTGCCACCTGGTGCCGGCATGCCCAAGCAGATTACATTTCATCGACGTGGAGACTACTTTGCCACAGTTTGTAAGTATATAATGGTTACTTGGTCTGTTCCCCGTTCCTGACTCGGTTATCAATGAACAGCTAGCGCGGAGGGTCATAATGCGATCTGGATTCACCAGCTCAGCAAGCGTCATTCGCAGTCGCCATTCAAGAAGATCAAGGGCATGATTCAGCGAGTCCTCTTCCATCCCAACAAGCCCCATTTCTTTGTTGCGACCCAACGCTACGTTTCTATCTATGATTTGTCAGCACAGAAGCTGCTGAAGACCCTCTATACTGGGAGTCGGTGGATTTCGAGCATGGACATTCACCCCACTGGCGACCATCTCATTGTCGGTGGATACGACAAGAAGCTCATGTGGTTCGATCTCGATTTAGGCAATAAGCCGTACAAAGTTCTTCGGTATGTGCAATTGCTCATTTAGTAGGCTGGGACCACGTTAACCCTCTCTCGTGGGACAGTTATCATACGAAAGCGATACGCTCGGTGGCATTCTCGCCGACCTACCCACTCTTTGCATCTTCATCGGATGACGGCACTATTCAAGTCTTCCATGCAAGAGTCTACAGCGACCTGATGACAGACGCACTCATTGTACCGCTCAAAGTACTACGCGGCCATGCCATCACCGAAGGACTGGGCGTGCTGGAGTTGAAATTCACTGCTGGCCTCGGAACATGCTGGCTAGTAAGCGCCGGAGCAGACGGCGAAGTCCGAGTGTGGTGTAACTAGACTGGTCTGGTTTTATTTGGTACCGTATTCGGGTCGCTCGTCGAATCTTAAAAATGAATCCAAAGAAACGAGAGATGGCCGAGTTCCAAGACGTTCAAAACCAAAGAAATATTTGCAAGTAGTTATACAATGATTCGAGTATCGTCAACCATCCATTGCAACGTCTTCGTCACCGCCTGTTGGGGCAGCTGCTGCTGTGGTACTCTCTTTCGGTTCTAGTCTTGACAGATAAACGTCCACCTTGTCGTCTTGCAAGATTCGGAACGCCCCGCCGCTCTTAATTACCGTACCTGTCAAGTAGACTGGAGAGTCAGGACCGAAATCATTAATCGCCAGAATAAGATACTTTACCCTTCTCGGATTCCCCTCGAGGGCCGACAATACCAATCGAGGTGTTGAGGTTGGTGAGCTCCTTATCCTGCTGAAGGGTCTCTCTCAGGGCATGCAAGCCGTGATTGATCAGTTCGTCCAGGGTAGCTTTCGATAACGGCAACTGTAAGTTTACTTTCGTCCAGAGTAGAAAATCTTTCGAATCCTCACCGTCCTCGAAACTCTCGTAGTTCTTCTCAAGGTATGTTTTTGCGCTCTGACTGCGTGCTCCGATCGACATGGCGTAATATTCGTATGCGGTACCCGAAGGAGAAAACTCATAGAGATGAGGTCCTGACTGGTCCTGTCCGATGATGAGGAAGCCGACCCCATAGGGACGGCGGCCATATTCCTGGGTATTGACCTGAGCCTCTGCGACAGGCATAATCAGCTTGGATGTTGTTGGGTGCTCCAAGTGCAGTCGAGGAACTGCTCACTGTCTGCCATCATGTTAACCAGACGATTGATCGGGATGGCGCGGTTGAAAACCATCCGTGATCCCATCGCCTGCTGCCGCATGAAGTTGCTAGAGGGTGATGCTCTCCGGTCAGATGGAGTCGTGAGCGTGTCCTGTAGCACAGACCTCAGCACACGAGCATCAGAAGTCAGCCCAGCTATCCCAATTCCAACGTGATCATCTATTCTGAACATCTTTTGCTGATACGAGGCTAATTCGCCCGTTGAGCGCTAAGCACCGAGAGCCATCAGCAACTTGGATCATTTTCGCAGTCTAGCGGACAAGAGTTACTTTGAGTGCCAATAATACAGCATGGGTCTTTGATTTGAGCCCTACTACGGCCGATCCCTGCTTGACAGCTTCAAGTGCGTACTCGACCTGGTGAAGACGACCTTGGGGGGAGAAAACGGTGTTATCCGAGTCGTAAGTATTGCGGAACTGTTTTAATATGTTATTGATGAGCCTTCGGCGAGAATACTAAGGACTTGCCATGATGGAGGAGGCAACGAGAAGGCAAGCAAGGGAGACGCGTCCACCAATGTTCTAATGAGGGCTGACGCGTTTAGTCGATTCTCCCGCGGCTTGGATTTGTCATCCAGGAACCAGCGTTAGGGATGCGTCACAATTTCTTGATTTGCCTCCCACCCACGACACGGACGAAGCAGGCTCCATATCGCCTCGCTCATGGGGGACGAGGGCATCCGTGGCTATAAGCCCATCCTCTCGCTCGTCGTATTCTTTATCACTAGTGAGGACCCCTGGGGCTGCACTCAACAACGTACTGACGGCGATTCCATGTCCCAGATTTCCTCGTCGCATTTCCCGTTTCCTTTCGGGTCCCCAGTCCGCTAAAGCTATTCGGGAACAAGTATGCTAACAAGCCGCCTATTAAACTCAAGTTCGGTCTCGCAATTGTGCCACCCCTAGCGGTGTTATTCCTGCTTGCTGCCAAGGCGATCGATGGCGGGACGATTCGGCGGGGTATTCTAGGTGCTGACGGGATCGAACCTATCGACATTATGGCATTATTTATAAGCTTGGCGGTAAGAATGATGTACTGCATTCTGGGGTTCAGCGAAGCTGATTACGTCTCCTGTAGTACATCGCCATCTCGTTGGACTCGACAGGACTCCTGCGCTTCTTGGCTTTCTACCTCGTCTCTAAATCCACATCAGGAAGACGCTTATACTTTTATTTATACGGTCTCTTCTTTGCCTTTGGGGTGGTCGTCGGCAATGATCCAGTTATCCTCAGTGGCACTGC
Organism: Tulasnella sp. 417; assembly: GCA_019633465.1. Classification (NCBI taxonomy): domain Eukaryota; kingdom Fungi; phylum Basidiomycota; class Agaricomycetes; order Cantharellales; family Tulasnellaceae; genus Tulasnella; species Tulasnella sp. 417. Next base: position 15,319 of record WSTY01000128.1, read on the forward strand.
GTTCTTGGCCTACATGACCCGGGTGGCCGGTATTGTCCCGCCCACAGCGTGGATTTTCGCCCAATTCAGCGTTGCAAACATCGGTATGCTCTCCCTGTGACTGAGATGGAAACATCAGCTGAACTTTCATTTCCAGCCTCTGCTGTTCTAGTCTCGTCGAACCCCACCAACCTCGTCTTGACTGGTGCCTTTGGTATTTCGTTTACAACATACACTGCCAACGTCATATTACCGGCTTTATTTTCGACTGTCCTTCTTTTCCCCTACTTGCAATGGCGATTTGGATCCAGCCGGCAGCCTGTATCGTTGTCAAGGTGGCTTGCCAGTGCCTTCATTCGGAACCGGCAGCGAACAGCTTCTGGGAGTCCAGATGTTCCCTCTGAACAACCGGACCTGATACCAAAGCGCATTGAGGCACAAGACCTGCCCGACCCATCCTCGGCGCTCGTCGACCCCACTGGCGCAAAGTTTGGCACCGTATTACTACTCCTGACGCTAGCAGCCCTATTAGCCACAAGCGCTGCCGGCGTTCATGCACAGGTTTGGATGATCACCGTCCCAGCAGCGCTCATCATGCTTGGTCGTGACATATGGTGGGACATCTGGGGAGGGGGGAGATCAGATGAAGAAACAGTGGTTGCATCGCCTGAGGATTCATTCAGGACACCATCGCGGCTCGATAACTCGGAGATTGAGCTGAGGCCAGTCCAGACGGAACCGCCTTCCCTTCGCCGGCTGTCTAGCACTCGCTCTTCGATGCCAGGAGACAACGCTCCCGTTCCACCAAGACCGTTCAAGAACAATATTTCCTCAACACTGGGTACTTGGAAGCCTGTCCGGCTCGTTTCACGGATCCCCACAGCCTTGCCGACGAGTTACACCATCTTTACCCGTCTCCCCTTTCCCCTTATCCCATTTGCCTTTTCAATGTTTATCCTCGTTCAAGCTCTTGGCTCGGCCTGGATTCCGGTCTTCTCGGGATGGTGGGCTACTTGGGCAGCGAGGACGGGCACGGTCGGCTGTGTATTGGGAATGTACGTCATAAGCATTGCAGGGTGCAATGTGAGTGACAATCCCTGTCCTTTGGGGATCATTGACCCACCCCCCACACTACAGTTCATGGGAACAAATATTGGGGCTACGATCCTCCTTGCGCGAGTCTTGCAACATTGGATCGACGCGAGACAGCCGAGTTCTCGCTCCGCTAAAGGTGCAATTTATGCTCTAGCTCTCGGATCGAACTATGGCGGTTAGTTGTCACACGTCTTCTCCCATGCTGTGATTATAGAGGGAGGACACTCGATGACCCCGATGACCTTTCCTATCTTCTCCAGCATTCAGCGCCACATTCTCCGCGTCCTTGGCAGGGCTTCTTTGGAAGCAAATACTTAACCAAAAGGGCATCAAGGTGGCTCAGTCTCAATTTGCGTACCAGAACCTTGGTATCAACTTGGTGGCCATGCTCGCCGGCTGTGCGGTGCTCATCGCTCAGGTCTACATTGTGAAATATTGAGCCGGCATGATCCGAAGCGGAACGATCATAACTTTGATAAGCGGAGCTTCGGACATTAAATAATAACTATATATAGAAAGACCCGGCGAACGAAATACTATTCTAGGTTAGGCTACACTAGCATATAAACGCATAGTTAATAAAAAACAGCAGTGTCCGATTCTCGAGCATATGGTGGAGGGTTCTCATAATACATTTGGGTCAGTCATACAAAATGAGTAGGGTGGCTCCGAGTCCGGTGTCTTCAAAAAAAATACCAAATTCAGACAGAAAGAAAGGTTGAGAAGGACAATCAATGCGAATAGTTGCTTGCAGGGGATCTCAAATCAGTCTCTAATGAGGAGGTGGTCGTAGTCGTGTCGCAGGATCCTTGCCGGCCACGACTTGCGAGCATGCCCCGAACGACGTCCCAAAGCTCTTCTTGTTCTTGCTTCTCCTCTCGAAGCCTTTTGACTACCTCCGGGACCACTTTGGTCGGCGATGCAGTACGATCTTCTTCGTCCCAAGCAGCCAACAAGTCGTCAAGATCCGACTCGTCTCCCGAATGCTCTTCCTCTTCCAGGGAGGAGTAGGGAGACTCGCTCTCGCAGCGCTCGACTTGCTCCATGTGCCCACAAACTCCAACACACTCCTCGCACCCAATGCAGTCGTCGACGCTTTCCAACGAGTCGCTCGTGAGTCTCAGCGATCGTCGCCTCATCACAAGAGGTAAGCTCGTGCGGCGGCCGGCGCCATGTCGCTTCAGCACCGTGTCCACCACGTCCCAATGCACAGCCGAGCCGGATTCCGGGGGCTCAGAGAGGTCAACGGACATCTCTTTAGTCACGGACTGAATGGCAGCGGTGAGGGACGGGGACGGTGTAAGCTGTGCGGCTTCGGTGAAGAAAACGGTGTTGCTGCGAGAAGGTTGGGATAAGACGGTGTCGGCGCTCTCCTTGCGGCGTGGTGGTTGCCTGGTAACAATCAAGGGGGCGACATATGTTTCGACGGGGAGGTCGAGTGATTTTTTGATGGGGAGGTCGAGTGGTTTTTCGATGGAAGAATTCTTGGCAGGTGGCGCACGCGAGGGAGTCGGTGCGGGGGCGGGGGCTTGCAACTGCAAAGGCCGTTTTGCCACGCCTTCTTCTCGCTGAATGTGGGAGATTCTCTTGTTGATCAAAACTGGGAACGGGGCTCCGAGCTGAAGTAGCGGGATGCTGGGAGGAGGGCTGTCGGACAGTCGTCGAGCTTCAGCTGGAAGGGTGGGCATAGAGTTTGGTCGAGGACCGGGAACAACGACCCAGTCTTCTTGGTACTGCGTCCTCTGCCGGTGCAACAACGACTCATCATTGTGCGCCGAGGTCGGTCGGGCTCGCCTTTCCGCTTTGGGAGGAGAGACGTTCTGACGCGAGGGACCTGGACGTTCGATTGGCTGAACGATGGGGGCGGCTTGTCTTTGGGGTGGAGGGGGTCGAACCACGGGAGCCTGCTGAGGCTGACTGAGCTTGATGACTGGTCTCCTCTTGATGCTGGGCCGCGGTGCGGGGTGATCGAGGGCTGAGCGGATGTCGGCCCAAACGTCGAGTGAGCCCAATTCGGAGGAGAACCTCGAACCAGGAACAAGGCTAGCTGGCATCCCTGCCCCTGCAGGAGCTGGTGAAGGAGGCGGTGAAGTCCTTGGACGCGAGTTGGGAGCGGGAGTAGGCCGTAAGGAGTTGGGACGTGCCTTGGGGAGATCGAAACCGCTTCTGAGAGGTTGGATTGGAGAAGTAGAATCATAGGACTCGGTGGAAGAAACTGATTGGAACGATAGCTTCCGCTCTTGTTTAGTGTTGCTGAAGGTAGATAGAGATGGCGGTGCTGTTGACGGATAGGGGATAGGTCTTGCACCAGGCGTGAGGCTCAGCGGAAGCCCAGGGCGGTTCAAGTTCATTTGTTCTTGGCAAGACTGGTCTTCGAAGGGAAATATGGTATCGATGCTAGGTGGGGGCTAAAGGAGTACGAGTAAGTATTTAAAAGAAACGTAGGACAAGCGATGCTTACTGAGCGTTTGGTGAGGCGCCGTCGTTGCTGTGCTCGGTCTCCAGGTAGGCGGCGCTGCGGAGTGAACAGCTCGGGATTGCCTGCCGAGTTCCAAGGATCATCCGCGTAGACGATTCTGTTAGACCGTGAGCGGGTTAGTTGGGTCGTGGCCGGTTCGTATGCTGGAAAGTTGGAGCTGAGGTTGACGGGTGGGATGTAAGTCGGGATTGATGCATAGTAGTAGTTGGCCATGGCAGAGGGAAGAGTCTTGACGTAGAAGTATCCTTGAAGCGAAAGGGGGGAGAAAGGAGAGGAAGAGATAAACCAATTTTCAAAGTTTCGTGGCGGGGATCTTGGAGTAGTTATAAATGTTTGTGATGGGGCGAAGCACCGCAGTCCCGTGCGTAGTGTAGCAAGGACACAGCACGGCAGGTGCGTGACGGGCCGATCGAGGATAACGAGCCAAACTTTGTGACACGCCCAGCCCCAAGTTGCATTCCGGACCACGATTATGGACGACCTTGGCCGTTTGTCTACTTCAGAGAGCTGAGTGCAAGGTATACCGACACGGCCAGGGGGACGGCGGCGGTCGGAACGTCGGAGGCAATGCAACGAGCGTGACAGAGGCGGTGCGCACCACCACACGCCATTCCATTCTCAGCTGGTCATCATCAATCCTATTTAAAGTGTAATTGCTATCAGCGCTTCATATCGTGTCCAGTTGCTTGACTGAGCGCTTGGCCCTCTTGACCATGTTGGGCCGAATGGGCGAATGGGGATCGTTGAGTTGAGCGCTTCGAGAATTCCGAAAGCTTTTGACACTGTTTCCCACCGTTCCGTCCATTCGTTTCAACCATTAGCGCAGCACCGGAGAACGATGAACACCGTTCGGCAAGCCTCAAAAATCAGCAGAATAAGTCTCAAACCAACTGGGATTCGGTTCAAGGGGACTGCTCCACCTCCCGGCGCTACATTCCGACCGCTTCATCCGCTGCGGGGAGGCCCGGGTATCCGCCCACAAGAACAACGAGATCCTGGCAAACGGAGCGTATATGGAATAGCAAACAAGCTTGCTGATTACTCCCAGAGAGGGATCGTCACGGTTTTGTTTGGGCTGACGGTTTTCGGGTTATACGCGATGTGGGATGTGCACACCCATATCATGGCCAAAAGTAAAGGTAAGGCCTACATTCGAAAAAATTCACCACGGAATGTAACTTGATCTTACTAACATATTTCTTTGATTTTATAAGAGGTTCGTAGCGGTCTTGTTTGCCGTGGGATCACTTTGAACTTGCCTCATGATCTCCCCTCAATTTCAGGAATACGAAAAACGTGTCAAGGATGGCACATTGGTACGATTTTACCCAATTTCGGTCTGGACAAAGAACTAACCTCCTTGGTATTTCTAGGACGAAGCTTCGGTCAAGCCCAAGAAACCGGAATGGACGCTTGCAGAGGCTGCTCAAAAAGTCCAGGAGGGCAAAAAGCCAGAACTGGCTCCCTCCAGCTCATAGACTTGATCCTCATATCACTGATATCCATTATAATACTCGGTGAGTCTCTTTTGGTAACATCTACTAGAATCATGATTGTGACTGAGAGATTCTCCAAGTAGGACGACCCCTCTCAATGTTAGTCTGCATTTTTGCGCTCTCTGTACCCTTCCCTATCCTTATACGCAGAATATTTGCGCCATTTCCGAATCTCCCGAGTCTGGGACTACTTAAATCAGGACACTGGATGGTGCTACTGACATGACCGTAAATCGGTCCCGCCCAATTTTGGTCCAAGGGGGGCCCTCCGCCAATACTCAGAATACGCTACCTCCCTTATCCCGGAGCGCGTTATTTCGGGCCTCGAGCTTCGGGCTATAGATTGTCTAAACTTGGATCACGGCTTCTCCGTCTAAGATTTACACATGTGTCCCGTTACTCAGGCTTCACCGTGCTTTCTTGGTATCCGGTCCCTCGATGGCCAGTCGGCTCAAAGTAATATACCTCAATCTTACGGCACCTCCCGCTGAAGTTCCTTACGGCAATATCCGCAACCGCGTCTAGGATTCTCTTGAGCTGTTTGCTCCCGTGATGACTGCTCACGCGAGGCATAAACGGTGAACCCTGCTCGGAATTTAAGTCGGGATCCCGGAACCATCTCGGAGGGGCGAGCAATGACTCGTCTTTGACGTCACCGGATCTCGCTGAAACGCGTGATGTGTCATTCTGGCGGTGTCTCCCCCTTGTACCTCGTCGTTTCGGGGTTCGCAAAAATGGCGGCAGGCAATGACGAAGAATGGGCGTCGTGCGAACATGTCGGAGTTGTGTAAGCATCGAATTCGACTTAAGACTGCGGGAAACCCCAGTTCCATTTGGACCGGACCTCTCCCACAATTCCCCCTCTCAGACGACACACCACTCACGTCCATTCTACACATCATCATGCGCACTCAACTCGCCGGAGTCACCATCCTCATCGTCAGCGCTGCTGCGAGCCCATTATCCACCTCCCACTTCGTTGTTGACCGTTCTGGTTCAAACCAACGCCTTTCTATCGCCCCCTTACACCAGTCCACCGTACCAGAGAACCATGTTCAGGACTCTTACATCGTCGTGTTAAAGCCTGACGTGGACCTCACCACCCACACCAACGTGGTCTCCAGCACTCACGCTGAAGACCCGTTAGCGGGCGCAGACAGCGGTCTCACCCATGTCTACGACGGCCAAATTAAGGGGTACGCCGGTCGCTTCGCCAACTCGACCATTGCGAAGTTGAGGACCATGCCCGAGGTGGACTACATCGAGCACGACCAGCTCGTGTGGGCCAGCGACATCGAGAAGGGTGCTCCATGGGTGAGTCCTATCCGAACGGAATGCGCCCTTCCGGCGTTTGAACACCTTGAACTTCTCCTTTGCTGACGCGTCTTTCGACTTTTCCTAGGGTCTCGCACGTATCTCCCACAGGGAGAAGCTTGGCTTCGGGACCTTCCGCGAGGTAAGCCGTCTAGTTTTCACCATTCTTGCGTCGCAGCGCGCAGCGGCGTCGCCATATCGGCTTATCGACCAACCACGGGTTGGGATTGCAACCGACCCCTGTCACGCTCTTCGAATTCCGCCCTCGGCTGCAACCACATGATGTTGATACTCCCCCTTTTTTGTAGTACATTTACGACGGTCATGGTGGCGAGGGTGTCGATGCCTACGTGATTGACACGGGTGTCAACATCAACCACGTCGAGTTCGAAGGCCGCGCCAGATGGGGCAAGACCATCCCCAAGAACGACCAGGACATTGATGCCAACGGCCACGGCACTCACTGCGCTGGTACCATTGCTAGCCGCAAGTACGGTGTTGCTAAGAAGGCAAATATCATCGCCGTCAAAGTGCTCGGGTATGTTTGTGACTCTAAAATTCTTTTCTATGAAGAGGCGCTCATTTCATCTCACCCCAGATCCAATGGCTCGGGAACCATGGCCGATGTCCTCTCCGGTGTTGTTTGGGCTGCCACTCAATCCGCCAAGAAGCTCCAGGACGCTCGCGCCGAGTTCGCTTCTACTGGCAAGACCGCCCACAAGGGTTCCGTCGCCAACATGTCCCTCGGTGGTGGCAAGTCTCAAGCTCTTGACGATGCCGTTAACAAGGCCGTGGATGCCGGACTTCACTTCGCTGTTGCCGCCGGTAACGAGAACAAGGATGCGTATGTATCGTGTAAACGCTGAGGGGAAAGTATGGGAGCTAACAAGCTTGTGGATTAGTTGCACTACTTCCCCAGCCGCTGCTGAGAAGGCAATCACCGTTGGTGCTTCCACCCTCTCTGACAGCCGTGCATACTTCTCCAACTACGGCCCTTGCGTCGATGTCTTCGCTCCTGGCTTGAACGTAAGTAGACGTCCCAGAACCCTTTGGTTCTTTCGATAACCCCATCCTCTCCTCAGATCCTCAGCACATGGAACACCGGCAACACCGCCACCAACACCATCTCTGGAACTTCCATGGCTTCTCCTCGTTCGTCTCTCCTGATTTACCTTCTCACCCGTGGCCTTATTCTGATTCGGCGCTTCTAGACGTTGCTGGTCTCGTGGCCTACCTCCTCTCCATCCACGGCTCTGTGACTTTCGATCCCAAGATCGAGTCCCTCATCCCCGAGTCTGCCAACCAGCCTTTGACTAGCTTCGCTGCTGTCGCTACCTCGGGCTTCTACGCCGCCGTCCATGCCAACCTTCCCGCCTGGGTTTCCCGCTTCCTCCCCACCCCCTCCAGCATCCTCCCCAGGGTAAGTCCACTCCCTGAATTTGTCTTGGATGGTAATCTGATCTTGCTTTTTTTTTTCTCTGCAGGATGAGCTTGCACCTGTTCCCATCGTTCTCAAGCCCGCTCAGCTCAAGGCGGCTATTCTCGACCTCGCCAGCCCTGACATGTTGTCTGACATCTCCAAGGACACCCCCAACCAGCTCATCTACAACAACGCCACTGAGCTCAAGTACAGCAAGCTCTGGTAATTATGCTTGAGGCGGAGACTCGCGATTCTATCTTAGCCACTCGTGTGTGTTTGGGTTAGCTCGCTTTCTTTTCGTGTTCGCAGTATTTGTACGACCGACGGAATGATCCGATGCCTTCTCTTCCTGTGTGCCTCTCTTTCTCACTAATTCCTTTCGCTGCTCAATACACCACGGGGTTGCTCTGGAATGGCCTGCTCGAGTGTCTGAACAGGATTCTTAACTTAACGCCTCCAAATCCCACTTGAAGTAATGCATGGATAAGTCGCTGTCCTTGCAATAGGCTTAGAGCCTTGAAGTGATTAGCCCTCCAAGAGCTTCGGACAGGGCACTGGCACCGCGCGCAGTGACAATATTAGCAGACCAGATGTGCACGGATAGCCCTCCAAGCTTCCCCAATTGCTGCGTAGCCCGGCCCCAACGACTCTCTCCGACGATGTGTGCTGGTAGATGTCTGGCGAGTTGTAAACTGTAGGTCCGGTCAAGCTAAACGTCTTGACCCAGAGACTTAGGATTCGCAGGACAGAAGTGCCTGCCCCTGAAACGTCACCTGAGAAAGACATTCACCAGTTCTTGTCCATACCGCCGAGCAGCCACCTCCGCCGGCACCCGTGGGATCTTGCGGACAAAAAACCATCCGTTCACTGCGGCGTTCACTTGAACTGTCCTAGTTTGAAGCTGCCAGAAGCTGCCACGTGCTACTTACTTGGGTTGGTTAGAGGTATGTGCCCCCACCACCGGCCCATACACCACCGCCAAACAGCTCAAAGAGGTGACCATGAAATGCAATTTCCCCTACCTCCATCCTTCACGGATGACGTTGCCTTTTGCCGACCCATTAACATTTCACAACCGCGGACTTGGCATGGTTCGGCATCCTATGTCCGCATACTATACGAACGCTGGGGGACTCAGCTTGGAGATGTCAAGGGTTTTCTAATTTTCCCTATTCCGGCATTCTTTTCGAGGGAGTATGGGTATATCATGCGCGAGAATGCTACCGAAGAGCATCGGAGACAGAGCTCACCGCGTCGGCATTGAACGGCTTTAGGACGGTAAAGCCACATTTCAGAGGACACGACTCCACCAACGCTCTCCCCTTTCTTTCTCTTCTCCCCTATCGCCCGGCTGGTCACTTCAACGACAGCCACGGCGTTATTTTCTTTTTTTGTATTACTAGACTTTCTATGGCGCCTTTAGCAGGTCAGGAAGACTTCAATGGGTCACTCTCAGCGCTCTGGAGCACCATCCGCCATGCCATTCCTTCACAGTTCTTGACCAAGGCAATGATTGGGACTCTGGCTTTTCTCGGAACTCTATCACCACAAAGAAACACTTACCAACCTACCACGGCTACCTTTACCGATTTAGAGGGCGTGTACTTACTCGGAGTTGGTGGGTGCCCTCCAGGGTTCCGCAGCTGCGTTGCGGAGCTCACCGTTTCGCTTCTTGTAGGCATTGGAGACGTAACTGGACCCGTCGTGGAAACCAATATGTTCGGCTATGCGTCGATGGCGCAGACCGATAGCGGCGTGCATATGAGGTGAGGCGGTCCTTAAGTAATTAGCGAGATTATGGACCTGAAACCCCCCACCACAGGCAGTGGTCGCGAGTATTCATCGTTGCAGATCCGGCCGACCCCTCTCAACGCGTCGTTTATATCAATGCAGGTTAGTTTCTTGACCGGAGGATCAGCCCGACACGAGCTAACTTTCAACATTACCAATCACAGACATTTCCGCGGGTGATACGGCCGTGAGGCGAGGCATTCTCACTAAGCTCGAAGAGCTTTATCCCGGCATCTACTCCGAAGCGAACGTTGCCCTCGTTGGAACCCATTCTCACTCTGGCGTTGGGGGATACGTCAACAATCTCTTGCCCCAATTAACGTCTTTAGGCTTTGTGCGCCAGGTCAGCCGACTAACAGTCCCCGCAGACAAACTCTAATAATGCTTACCAACCACCCAAGACATACGACGCAATTGTTGACGGGACCGTGAGCGCGATTTCACAAGCACACGACTCGCTTGCACCCGGGTACCTTTCCTTGGGGAACACACTCGTCCAGGATGCTTCAATCAACCGCTCCCCATACTCGTATCTCGCTAACCCGGAAGAAGAGAGAGCTCGATATCCCGGAGACCTCGAGAATACAATGTCCCTCCTAAAGTTCACCCACGGCTTCGAGTCGGGATCGGACATCGGCTTCCTCTCCTGGTTTGCAGTGCATGGCACATCTATCTACGAGGTTGGTTTAGCACGAAGCCTATTTATGAATGTTCTCACGTCATTATGGTCCAGAACAACACACTCATCAGTACCGACAACAAAGGGATGGCTGCGTATTTATATGAGGCGTTCATGGAACCGGAGTCCATGCCAGGACATGCCAAGTTTGTGGCCGGCTTTTCCCAAGGTGGGTATCTCAGCTGGTTATCCTCGATTAATTCTAATTGTTCTTATCGTTTGGCAGCTAATTCCGGAGACGTTAGGTATGTTGCGGTCCAACTACGTAGGATCTAGATATTAAGTCTTGGGCTTGCAGCCCAAACACCCTTGGAGCATTTTGCGAGAGCCCCGGAAAGCCCTGGGACGGCTTACCCTGCGCCTTTGAACAGTCAACGTGTGGCAACCGTACGCAAGACTGTCATGGCAGGTGAGCACCACCCGCCGCCTTGCCACTGACGAGTTTGGGTAGATGGTCACTGATACCCTTCATCTTCGTCAGAGGCCCAGGCTTCAGGATCTCCGACTTTAAATCCAATGAAATCATTGGGACTCGACAGTTTGAGGGCGCCAAGCGGCTAATGGAATCTCCCGACCTAGAGCGCATCGCAGGACCTGTCAGGAGCGTGCATACGTACATTGACATGTAAGAGCAAGTTTGTTCCCTGGCGATGTTGTGCTAATAGTTTTGTCTTCCTTAGGTCGAACTACACCTTTGCCCTCACAAACGGCACCATCGTCACTACTTGTCCTCCTGCTCTTGGTAGGCAATGCATTATCTCCGGCTGTCTTGGTTTCTGACTAATTTACTATCAGGGTTTGGCTTTGCTGGTGGAACTACGTAGGTTGCTCTCAGGCATCGTGACTCTAATGCTGACTGGTTTTCCAGCGATGGACCTGGAGCATTTGATTGTGGGTGAAAATCCAAGACTCAGTTCTATCCTTTTGCTAACCCCAAACGCCAGTTGTTCAAGGTTCGAACTCGAGCGCCCATCACAATCCAATGTGGGATGGGGTCAAAGGTCAGTGAACTAGCTGCGTTCGTATCGTAGCTCTAACAACTCAGAGTCGCCTCAGGTGCCGTTACTCCTCCGCCAACGGAAGAAGAGAAGGCTTGCCAATGGCCAAAGCCCATCCTTCTGAATGTCGTACGTACCCCCAATGTCTCTAACCCCCTTAACCTGATGCATTGTTCTCAAATTGCGTTTCAGGGGGCCGCTCATAAACCGTATCACTGGTCACCCTCAATCGTCGATGTTCAAATGTTCCGTGTCGGTCAGCTGGTGATTTTGATCCTTCCGTCCGAGTTCACGACGATGAGTGGCCGCCGCTTGCGAGAGGCCATGAGAACCAAACTCATCGAGGGTGGTATCATTGGTGAAGATGCCTATGTTGTTGCCGTCGGACCAGCGAACACATACGCGCATGTAAGTCTGGATGACTTTTGATATCCAAAATCCCGCTAATCGAATCGAATAGTACACTACTACCCGCGAAGAGTACGGCATTCAACGCTACGAAGGAGCATCGACTCTGTATGGGCCAAGTGAGTGTTTCACTAGATAGTCTTGCTTGGGTTGATCTGAACTTTGGCCGCATAGACACGCTCGACGCGTATATCAACCTCTACACGGGCTTAGCCAACTATCTCTCGGAAGATGTGACGGGGCAACCTCCTTCGGGACCTATCCCTGAAGACCTAACACCAAACGCCATCTCCCTTCAGGTGCGCTTTCTGTAGGCAGGTTTCGACCAGTCTTTAGACTCATCCCACAAAATCTTCAGAAACCTGTCGTCAAAGATTCCGTTCCCCCCTTCAGGAAGTTTGGCGATGTCCTTGAAGAACCCAGCCCAGTTTACTCCAAGGGTGAAACCGTCCAGGCTGTATTCCGAGGGGCCAATCCCAGGGTATGTCGAACATTCATCAGAAGCAGGGTGCGAGTAACTGAACAAGAATTTGAACGAAGAATAATCTTCGCCTTGAGGGAACATTCCTCACCGTTGAGCAGGCATTGGAAAACGGTGAATGGAAAGCAGTCCGGACCGACTCTCATCCTTCGACCACATTTAGATGGAAGAGGACACAAGAGGTAGGGAGAAAGAAATAATCAAAGTTTCGCCACTATGCTGACCCACATCCTTTGGCAGCTGATGGGCTTCTCGACTATCACCATCACTTGGACGATCGAAGAGTCCACTCCTGGTATGCGGTCTGACATAGAACCTACCGCCGCTCGCGCTGATGTATGAACCAACCTTTAGCCGGTGACTACCGAATCGTGTACTACGGCGACGCGAAGCATTTAGGCGGCAACATTGTAGAGTTCAACGGAACGACGTCCACTTTTAGCATCATGTAACCACTCGTTTCAGTTTCTTTCCTTTACCTCTGTGTTTTTTGTTATCTGGAGACGACCACACCTTGACGACCAAGCCACGCATTCTAGTTCCTTTCCTTTGTTCTGTTTACTTTGAAACTCGTGACATAGAGCAAGACTCCGCTGCACATTAATTATATCAAATTCGGATCTGTCTTGTGCGAAACAGAAGTGTTC
>WSTY01000129.1:5820-19031 GCA_019633465.1 Tulasnella sp. 417
ACGCGAACCGGAGTCCACGCGCATTCGTTGCAATCCGCCCACCGGGGCATCACTGTGGAGAAGATACCCCGTCGGGTTTTTGTTTCATTAATAACGTCGCTGTAGGTGCTGCACACGGTGAGTGTTTTCTCATTTCCCCAGAAACTAGGAAAAAAAACAACTCGTCAATGCAATTCACTGAATCTAAAAACGTATAGCATTTCTTCAGCATAATATTAGTCGAATTATTATATTTGATATGTACGTCGTTCGCTGCTTGTGGGGTTCCGAGCGCTCACAACACGTACCATCATGTTTACTCATCACTTCCCAGCGACCTACATCACGGAAATGGGACCCAGAAAATCGCTTGGTCCATTAACTCTGCCGCCCAACGGGCATCACTGTTGCCACCCGAGTCTGGGGTGGGGCTTGGACCTCAAGTATACTATTCGTCTCTTCACGACATTTTATCATATCCCTGTGAGGCAAGTCAGCTCCAACACTACCGAGGCGACTCGGAGCGATCTCACGAATCTAAGATCTCTCACATTTCGCCACACTCCCACAGGACGGCAATCCAGATCTCGTCCGGGACGCTTCGGTTTCGCTTGGTGGGGCACATGGCCAGTACATCGAAAATGTCCACTTGGAGCCGTACGCCTCCGACGAAGACTTCCATAAGATTTTGTATCCGCAGTACTATAATCGTCTATTCGGACAAGCTAGACGTTTCGTTAAAGCTACGAATGCCGTCTCCGATAATACACTGGTCTTCATCAGGTTAGTGTGGCGTTACTCTAACCCAGCACTACATTCTGCTTAACTTACCCCGCTCTCGCATTACAGCTGTGGGTTTGATGCATGCGAGCACGAATACACATACATGTCTCGTCATGATCGGAAAGTCCCCGTTTCCTTCTACGAACGGTTCGCCCAGGATGCCCGCCTCTTTGCTGAAGAGGTCTCTGGAGGAAAGCTCGTTAGCGTTCTTGAAGGTGGTTATAGCGACAAAGCTCTCATGAGCGGCGCTATGGCTCATCTTGTTGGGCTTGCCGCGGCACGCGAATCCAGTGGCGGTGGCGGTGCAGCTTGGTGCAGTGCTCGAAGTAGTTGGTGGTCCATTGATAACTTGACCAAGGTGAGGAGGGATGGCTAGTGCACATGCGGTCTAGGACCATTTCTCACCGATTAACCTGTCGGGAATCTCGGCCTCGCGTCCCACAGTTGGAAAAGGTGCTAAAGAAGCCCAAGTCCAAGAAGCCTCGAGCATCCGGAGTAGGTTCAGAACCTCTAGAATGTTGGCTGCAGCGTGCACAAGAGTTGTTCGCCACATTGGACGGAATGCCGACATTCCCGGCTCGTCCGAGTGCCGCCGCCGCTCTGCCCCATCGCATGACACTTCGCGACCGCACCAAGAAAGACGCCACTCCGGAGCCGACTCCTGCTCCCTCTCCGGTCAAGGACGCGACGAAAGCCGGAGCAAGCAAGAAGCCCCGCTCTTCCGTGGGTAGAGGCAGAACACAGCCCAAGACCTCACCTCCGAATAGCACTCGAGTTGTCTCAAAGGCTAAGCTTGAGCCAGACGGCGACCTTTCGTTGGAAGTAGAATCACGCCTCGGTGCGCTATCTCTTCACCATAAATCTTCCACTGAAGAATTGGGCGACGCCAACGTTGGCGGAACGACCCCCAAAAGTCTTGGAGACAAGGACAACTCGAGGCCTGCTGTCGACTTCGAACGTCCAGCAGTTCCGACCATGCCGGTTGAACCACCCAAGACGGACGCCGTGTCACCACTCAACCCACCTTTGATGATAAAAATCAAGATACCGAAGGCTTCAAGAGTGGAGGACAAACATGATGATGATGAGTTGAAGTCTAAAGAAGGGCGATCATAGATCTAGAGATAACCGAATTTGGACTGCTCCGCACGTGTTATCCTCTTTGGTCGCCCAAGGGGTAGAAGGATAACAAGGGCTGAAATGAGCTTCCCTGCAGGCGTTTATCGTAATATTACTAGACCGGCCGTCAAACCTGATACCCTTCACAGTAAAGTGTAAAATAAAAGATATTTGGATCTGGGATCTTGGCAAGGTGCACCCGGCTGGAATGGCCGATTTTGTGAACCCCGAGAGAGGTTTGGCTGCGAGTATCGTTCAAGCGGGACACTGGCCTTCGATTTAATCATCGGGAGAATATGGGTTAATCTTGTGATGCGAGTGTGGCAGTCAATTGCTGTTCACATTGCACGGTGCGCTCGGGTATCCGGTGCGGGTCTCGGCGGACTCGCTGCATGTAATGCCGCGGGATATGGGATTTGGACGATGGCAAAGATGTAAGATTTACTCGCTCGTTCACATGACCATTTACTTTCCTTGCCAATACTACACCGCCATTGGCTGCAGGCCCCGCCGCCCGAAGGCAGAAAACGGTTAAGCGCCATGCATTCAGGGGTTGCCTGTATCCATGTGGCCCCCACGGAAAGGGCGCTGGTAATTATGCTGACAAACGGGGCCGGGTTAGGAAATCCCTGAGTACGTAGATCGTGGAGCAAACAAAAATGATTATCAGAAAAGAGAAAGAGTTATCTAAAATGAAAAGATTTTCGAAGCTGTACAGCATGGAAAATTTAAAGTGTCGGGTTGACCAGGGTCGTGACCTTGGGGAGGAGAGGTCAAATATGCAATCAGGAAATGGATACAGGTCCGGACTTCCTGAGACTCCCAGCCACAGATATTCGACCATCAGACTGGAAATGCGTTGCTGAGGGGGGTAAACGCAAAAATACGAAAGCCACTGTTGATTGGGCAGGAATTGCCTTTTATGGGTAATCCGGACGGGGATGTTGCCAGAGGATGAATATACAATCCACTGCGACGGTCACTGTCGTACGTTGAACAGATCTCGATTTCAAGACTCTCACGAACCTAATCGATACCACCCGCGCGTTCTCGCTTCCCTCGACAAACGAACCGTTCCCACTGACCCTCTAACAGGATTGGGCGTTCCCCAATACAATCCGAAGCGGTATCCGGACTCGACCATACCATCTCCGTCAAGGCACCCCCACTCCGAAGCACCGGCGGCGGCCAGGGGGCGAGCGCAATTTCGAGATTCCGAACCATCAGTCCCATGTCTAGACGTCAAGACAAGACTCTCAGAGTCAACGAACCCCGTACCCCATGGCATACCAACGCCATATATTGACGTCTTTTCGGCAGCCCGCGAGACGATGCGTTCTAGAGAGTCACCAAATCACCAAGACGTCATACTACAAGCCATGAGGAACCCGTGTGGCGTTCCGGTGCGCAACGTTATGGACGAACTGACATCAAGTCTCAGCCGAAAACCCATCAAGCATAGTTTGTGAAAAACAAAAAAAAGAGACTCGACAACCATTTAGTGCGGTACCCGCAGCAGAACAATCTTTGGTTTAACCCAGGAGCGAAGCATATGGGGACAGCGGAGAAAAGACAAGGGCCTGATGTTGGGAATTGCGGAACGTCTAATCGTATAAGTTTGGGTGGGAGTCGGAGTCGGAAAGAGGCATATTGTTCCGTGGGGGACGGAAGTCCCACACGACGGACGGTCGACCCGCCCGCGCCAGATGACGCGACCGAGACAGCACCCCGCAACTTGTCTAGAGGGACAGTCCAGTCATAATTGCAGAAAGAAGGCTCCACCTCGCAAGCATCACATTTGGAGTGCTACCGACCACTCGTAAACACCCAAAAAGACGGCACCTCCCGCGGATATCCAAAGCGTCCGAGGGACGACCCCTGCGAACAAGGCGGACAGCCCTTCGTTTTTGTAAATATGAGCTAGTCGCGTGAGAGGTGATAACGATGGTTTGGACGGATCTAACTGTTAAGCGAGGCAGCGAGACTCGTCAGAATTAGGCTTCTTCACAGGGCGCAGTTTTTTTCTTCCCACTCGCCGCCCAAACGAATGATGATGGGTTGACGTATTGGAAAGTGTGACGAGGCGGGAAGTGAATAGAAGAATAAAAAGAATAAAAACGTACGCGCAAGTCCAACATTACACGTGTCTTGAGGACGTCCAGCGGCGTTGTGACTGCAGCGGCCACGCCCCCTGCAAAGGATCCGCAGACTGCAGCTTCATAGGCTTCGAGGGGTCGACGGCCGAGACTTTGTGACAGCTTGAACTTCAGGTACTCGTACAGAGGAAACTGGATTGACGTGAACGGGATCTAGCGGGGGAGGGCGCAGATTGTCAGACCCCAGAGAACGAACACGATAAACAACAACGCGTTTATGAGCTCGGAAGGTTCGCGATGTGCGAGTCCCCGGACCCCTACCCGATCTTCTCGCTCTTTGCCGAGCGAAGAGGGGCGAATCAGGAAAATTCGGGGGTGGGTACTTGTACAAGAGACACCCAAAAGGATAATTGCACAAGCCAAACTGGAGCGAAGGGACACTCACCTCTCTCGCGACAGTTGTACCAAAGCCACGGTACAACCCACGAACACCATCCGTAGCCAAGACACGGCGAAACGCGTCTAGGGACGAGGCCTCCAATCCATAAGAGGCTGTTTGAGTTCTCTGTTTCACGACTTCGACTGGGACCCGTATGAGGCAGGCAACAACCTCTCCGGTAGATGCCGCGACCACATGATTCAGCGGAGAAGGGTGCTCTAACGGCTGGGGTAATGTTTTCTTGAGAAAGTCGTACGTCGTGAAGAATGCGGCAGCTAGCGGATCGGTTTTTGTTTTGCGTTTCCCGTGGTTATGGTGTTGTGCGTGTCCCGTATGTCCGTGCGTGCATTATGCGGTCCCCAGGGTGCCAAAAAAGAGCGAGCGGTTCGTTATCAGCATTCACTTAGAACGTATGACGTCTTCAGAAGGAAGAAGGGGGCCAGAGAAGAAGACTAAACAGCTCGGAAAGAACCGCGTCGTGTTTTGCACTCCTCTCCGATACAAAAAGGAGCTGGGCCCAGCAGTCCAGAGCGAAGAAGACGGTGGAGAGAGCTGAGCGATAGACACAGAATGCTCACCTCCGGGTGCACTGCCAATAAGGACGGATCCGACACCTCTATAGACGCCCTTGAGTCCTCCGGCTTTGACGAACCCTTGAGAGGACTGAAGGCGCGTTTTCAACGTGTCCAACGGGTAGAACAGCAGATCGACTGCAGTGCCTGCACATGCCCCAGCCTTTCTACGGGGCGTGGCGTCAGGATAATCCGGTCTTTTACGATAAGAAGTCTCTTTCAGTTTAGGTACTACTGACCACGAGGGATTGAACGAAGGTTGGGTGGGCATTGCGTCGCCCAGCGTCGGACATGGACGAGAAAGCGCAAGTCGAAGTTTAATGAAGAGGTTAAGAGAGAAGCAAGTGATTGCGCGCGCCGGTTGAGACTTGAATTTCGGCGGACCAAACGCTCGGAATTTTCGACTGATGACTAACGGGGTCTCGTGGGTTTGTGTACTCTCATTTCGCGCAGGTCGCACACGCACACACGCACACAGCTCGTCGAAGCGAAGCCAGAGGGGAAAGCAATCATCCACTGAGTATTCCGAGGCCGGAATCCAAGTACGAATATCGATACAGGAGGAAGGTGATGGAGGGTGAACAACAACGGGGGAGGTGAAATGCGAGAGAGAGATAGAGAGGAAAACAGACAGCGGAGGCTAGAGACGACAGCAACGAAACTAAATAACAAAGCAAGTGGGAGAGGTCGTTACGAGGAGAGACAGAGAGAGAAAAGCAACAGCGCGAAAATAAGCAATCGAACAGACAAACAAAAAAAGATGGCCGGAATAGAAGGGGAATAGCAGGCGAACCAACCACAAAAGGTGGACGCTTGGGGCCGTCCAAAAGTAACGAATAATAGACAAGAGGAAGATGGCCCAGAGCAAATATACCGAAATCAACAGAGAATAGTAAGTGGGAGACAATACTGAACAACGAACGGTCCGTGTTCGAAGAGGGTAGCGGAATATTTTAAGGCGAGGGATGAGGGGGTTATAGTAGCTTGTGGCGCATGGTGATGGAGGGGACCTTCCTAGCAGATATCGACGGCGGGGGGTGACGCTTATTTATGGGTGAGACTGCTCATAGGTGACCATGATGCCGTTCTGTGGGTGATGGTGGTGGTGGCCGATGGTGTGCGAGTGGCCATGAGCAGGGTGCTGCTGGTCCTTGCTTCCGTCGAAGTTGGACAACGACGAGCTGCTGCCATTGCTGTGGTTAACGAAGGGACTTTGGGCGGGTCCGGAACCATAAGCAGCCCAAGAAGACAAGGAGGAGAAGCCGACGACTGGCACGTCCCCGTAGTAGGATCCTCCATGGCCCGGGTACAAGCCGTAGTTGGGTGGGGTAGCGATGGACGAATGGGGTGAGGGTCCGGGCTCGGAGGGGCTCAAGTGCGTCATGGGGCTCATGCCATGAGAGGTCGAGATCGGTGTCATATGGGAGGAGGGAGCCGGAGGAAGGTAGGATGGTGTTGAAGCCGGAGCTGGGGGTGCGCCGGGCGCGGGAGCCGTGACAGGCATCGGCTGTGGCCCGGGTGGGGGTTGCTGTTGGGGAGCCGGTGGGGCTGAAATAGCTTGGGTGTTGTTGGACCTGGTAGCCGTGCTGTGTGTGCAAGAAACACAGGCGACAGAGAAAAGCAGAATTGAAAAAAGTCGGTCAGGGTCCCTGCTATTGCACTCCGGACTGAGCAGTGAGAAAGAGACTTACGCAATGGCGTCGATGAGGCTAGCAATGCCCAATACCGTAACGCAGGCACCACCGACTTGATGGTCAGGTAGAGAGGCGATGACGCCGTGAGCGGCTTCGAGTTGAGCTGCGAGTTCAGAGAGGACCTCGTTGCCGATAGGGTTGACTCCACAACCGCATTCCCCAGGTGGTGCTGCACCTTGGATGGGCGCGAAAGTCACCCCGCCAGCGACGGAAGCAGAAGCTGGTGAGCTTGCCATGAGAGACTCGGGTGTGCCGGCCATGGTTGCTTGAGAGAGCATGTTGGCCAAGCTGGCACCGTCAGAGAAGCGGCGTGGAGGCTCTGGAATCTTAAATGGCGATCCAGCATCGGAAGAGGGAGTAGGGAACGTCGAGTACGGCGGGGTGGGGACGTCGCCTGGTGGAGTGAAGTCGTTGAAGTGGTGGTAGTACGAGTGGGGGAAGTGAGCGTCGGAAGGGGTGGGCGCGAACGGAGAGAACGGGGACTCCGCCACCGGACTTGGGAAAGATGGATCGGCGGGGATTGGCAGCCACTCTGGTAAACCGTTGTCGATCGAGCCGGAGTGGGTGTGGCACCTGAGTTTCTTGTTCTTCTCGTCGGAACCATCGAGCTTGTCCTTTTCTACCTTGCGCTTGCGGGTCGACGTCGTACCCAGGATCGCATCGGTCTCTGCCTCGAGGGCAGCAGCAGCTCGCCTTGATAGCGGCTTCTGCATGAGAACGCGGACGGTGTGCTCGAGTTCTCGTACGCGGCCTCGCAGCCGGTGGAGTTCGTCTTGCTCGGGACCCTCCCTGGTGGTTTGGAAAAACGATGGTCAGCCCTTGACCCCCGATGTGCCACCTTGAAGGTCCACACATACCTTACTGCTGGGTCTTCAAGCTGGTAAACACATTGACCTGCGATTCCGTGCTCCGTGCAGCGGGTGCCTATAGGTGAAGAAGCGGCGAGGTGAGAAGGCTGCAAGGTGCGCGCGCACTTGAGAGGGGGGAGGGAATGATAGCTACTTACAAGGTCGCTTTCGGTCGCACTGCACAGTTGAAATTAGAATGTCAGCCTCAAGTCGATCGAAAATGGGGCGGCAGCAGGTAAGAGGGAAATATCATACCTTGCGCTTCTGGGAGTGGCATGCAACGCACGATTGCATTACTCTGTTGCGTTTCTTGCTTCTGAAGTTGCGGTTGGGGCCGGATGCTGGTTGGCCTGAGACTTCATCATCGCCTGGAAGCAAGTTGAATGGAGAGTCGTCTGCGGACTCGATCTTTGGTGGTGGGAAGGCGATGGGTGGCATTGTGCCGGAGGTGGTGGTGGGGAGGAGATGAGGGGATTGGTTGTCGAAGGATGAGGATGGGTCGATAAGCTGGAATTCTTCGTGGTCGTCGGACATGGGGTTGGGTGGTGGTGGTGAGGGAGGGGGAGATGGAGAAGTAGCGAAAAGGGATGGAGGTATGTATCCGACGATGGGTAATAAGTAGTCGACGTCGGAATGGGAGCACTCAGGTATAGCAGAGAGAAGAGAGAGAGATTTCGATGAATCTGGGAGAAAGGGGGACTGAGTGATTTGCAGAGCCCATCGGTACTGGGTCTCTTTAAACGTATGGCATGCCGAACCATTCCCTTTTGGGAAGGCAATACCCAAGTACACGGCTGAGCCCTGACCATGGTATCCATCCGGAGCAGAAAATGAGCGACTGTACCCATTTTCCAATTTTTGTATTTGGGGCTCTTTGGCTCGCCAAACTCCCGGGACTATGGGTCAGGGTCGGAGCATAAACCCCTCCGATGCACCCTTCATGCGGCTTCAGGACCAATTTCTTGATTTCTGATTTTTCTAATTTTTTTCTGATCTTTCTTTTTCTTTTCTGAGAATCCGCTTCCCCTGAAAAGCATTAGAAAATACGAGAAGCCGTTCGTGCCTTGCGATCGCCGATTATGGAAGGACCGACTCGCGAGAACGGCGAGCGCGTGAGTTCCCCTTTTCCAGAGGCGGGAGCGGTCTCGATCAACTATGCACCTCTATTCCACTGGTGGCAAGTGCCCGCTAATCGCTCGATCGGGGGGCTCCAACACCGTTGCACGTTGCCGGCCCCCCAGCGCGTCCTGCACCTGCGTTGTATGGAAAAAAGAACGGCGAGCTTTTTTCACCGCTGCCTGCAGGCCGGAAGCATCGCACCCGAAGGCTGCGCAGCGCCACATCTGGGAGCATGCTTGCCTCTCGCTCCCCGATCTTCCCCAAAATTTACGCAAAAGCACGGTAATAAATTATTTGGGTTCAAGAGGACTGCGTCGGCCCTCTCCGTGCCAGCGACTATATGGAATGAATTAAGTAGACCTCTCAAGTCGTCAACAACGCTCGGCTCACGCCGACGATTGTTTCGCCGGAAGGTTGACCACGGGTGGGCGCCTCTCCCTCATGATCCATCCGCGGGGTTCACCGAAAGATGTCCTGCGAACTTCTGACTTCTGGGTCCCGATGCGCGCGCTCTCCTTTGTCTGGGGGTAGGCGCGCACGATCAAGAGACCTCGATAGCGTTTAGGATTTGGGGTGCGTGATCCTTTTTCAGATGCGAATGAGCGCGGTCACGCGGGGGGGGGGGGGGGCGGGAAGAGCGATGAAAATAAGCGTTGTGGGTTGAGAGCGATTTGTGTTGCGACCTCCTATGACTGTGTTCGCCGAAAGCGGGCTCTCGACTGGGCCGCTTTTTTCCCAAGGCCAACAACAACCTCTCTCACCCACTCCCCCCAATTCTTGTCACTCCACAAAAATCGCTAGACAAGGGGACAAACCTTTTGATAGTGTTGTTGCCGGCATTTGACTATGTCCCGAAACGGAGTAGACATCTGTCAATCGCACGCGATGTCGAACATCAAACGATTATTGAAAATCCCCTTTTGCCCATCAAAGCCTGCAAACCCGAACCAGAGGGAAACACAGCCTGCGCCCCCCTCCCCCACGAAACCCATCGGCAAGACTATCCGACTGCGCCGGTACTGATCACACACACAACAGCCATAGCCAAGAATAAGGCGTCCTTCAGTTCCGTCCGTTTGGATGTTGACTGTGTTCTCCGCCTCTTCCGTCTTGGTGCGAGGGAAAGATAGATGAAATGTCGGATAGTCGTTCGGGGTAATCACCTGCCCACCCAACCCCGAGTTACCAAACTTCCCTCCTCTCTACCCGGATCGTTAGTCCGCCTTTGTTGTGGGATTATCAGCAGGAAGCTTTACGGCGTCCCGTTCCCCCCTCTCTCTGCGTTATCCACTCTCTGCGGCAAGGATCGAGAGATAGAGATAGATAAGGTGTGTTATGGCGGTCTTCATTTCGCGAAGTCTGCCGTGAAGGTTGAAACCGCGCAGCCCACTCCCAATTTCTCCTCTCCTGGGCAACGGCCCGGAGCTCACATGTTGCATTATCTCCTAATCCGGGACAGACTGCAATTCAGTGACTAGCGGTCATCTCACTCCAAGACGCGGCGGGGCGGCGGGCTATGGTCACATTGTTGTATGTTTGTGTTTTACCAAGAGTCGGGGGTTAACCACCTCCGGTCAAGGTCAGCAGGGAAGAGATTGTCTCCATCCAACTTGTCTCTACGTTGACTACCCGCAATCAGCGAGAGGCTGTTTGCCACCGAGTTAGAACTAAGCTTCGCAAACGGGTGTTGCGAGAAATGAAAAAAAGAAGATGATAAATGGGCAAGCTCGACACACAAGGGGCGGAGGGGGATCTGAATCTGTGGTTGGATGCAGTGAGAGGGCGCCCGAATTGGGTAAGAGGGGTGATAAAATCTGTTTGGCAGGCTCTGCTTTGGTCAGAGACGAAGAAGGGAAGGAGGCTTGCTAGTCATGTAGCTACGGGCTAACCTAATGGCATCTATCTCTTGGGGACGGGGGAGATTAGAATTGGGCGAACGGGTCGTCCGGGGTAAACGAAAAGAAGGCACATGACAGCCATCGGGTCGGCCGGTGCGACGTGGTTTCCCCAAGTGCCGTCCGTTTTTGCCTTCCCCTCCCACAAGCCGGAGATCTGGGATCTTGCAGGCCGAATAGCACGATGACGAAGGATATGTTAAGATATGATGATGAGCTGAACTCCCCTGCCGTCCCTGCACCCGCTTCAACGTGTTGTTGGAAGGAGCACCTCTCTTGAGATCTCTAAAATCGAATTTGAAATGATAGAGAGTAAGCTTTTCTCCAGATACTGGTAAGCCTCACCTCTGCCTCGTTGGGGAGTGAAAGAAAAGAGAGAACGGAAAAAAAGGCACGCGCGACCAACGGGGAACCGGGCGACCACCGATAGCTACCTCCGAGACCCGAGGACCACGTGACTGACATGATCACGATGACGCAGCGCCAGAAGCGTTCGAACGTGTTCAACCACCACCACCTCACCCAATGGCGACCGTCGCTGACACTCCCCCGAGGCCAAGAGCGGTCTCAGCCGCCTCCCCGACGTCAGACCGGGCGGACTATCTACTCTCGGAAGACAATGATCCGTACTTCTCTCCGGTAGTCGAAAAGACGTCAATTCCGGGGATCACAGCTCCTGTCCGTTGTAAGTTTGAAAAGAAATGAAGCCCATAAGACCCGTTATCGATCCGCCGCCCGGTCGGACAATCGTTATTGCTGTTGTTTACGCTGACGGGAACTTTTACGATACTCTCTTCGGGCATGGAACAGGGTACGATGTGAGTTGACATCTAACCTCTCCCCAATCTTTCTCTTTTTTTGGCATGCTCGTTCCTCGTCCTTCCCTTCTTCCATCCTCGCCGTGCTTCTGCCCATTGCGGTAATTCTCCCACAGGCCTTATTCCCTCAAATGCATCGTCTAATTTCAAATCCATACTCTAAACTAACTAAAATGTCGTGTTTCCGCATCGTTGGTGCGGTCGGCTGGTGGTGCATGCGCGTTGGGTTGATGGGCGTTTAGGCAGATCGAACGGAACCATACACGCACATCAAGCCATTCGACGCGGAACACGACACCAGCGTAGAATTCTTCTTCAAACCAGCAACGCTAACCGTTCTCGCAATCGCCTTAACCTTCCTCGCCTATATTGCCATTACAAACGATGTCCTTGAAGAAGGCCGGGAAAAATCACTCCTGTAAGTTGCGGGTACCGGTAAGGGGCCCTGCGTGTCGTCCTTTTTCATGTCGCGTCGTTCTTGCTGCTTCGGAAGAGAGCCGCCGCCGTAGTTGGAGGGTTTGGGCATTCGCTTGCCGAGATGTGGCTTGGAGACTGTTGAGCCAATGTGCACAGCCTAAACACGTACACACCCATCTCCTTTTTCGTCCTCGAGGGGGGAACGAGGAGAGGGGGCGGGGCGGCTCAGCACTACGGCGGCGCCGGGGTGCAAGGGTCGGGAAGGGCGGAACGGCTACCCAAAACACCCAAACCAATCCACCACACACTTGCTCGATCTCCTTGAATCTGATGCCCGACCTTCCCCCTTTAGAGGAATCTATGCCTCCATCTCAGCCTTCCTCGTCTTCAGCATGGTCCAATTCCGAGACGGACCCTTCATCCGACCCCACCCAGCATTCTGGCGGATCGTCCTCGGAATCAACTTGCTGTACGAACTGGGCTTAGTCTACATGCTCTTCGAAGACCTGCCTACCGCGCGCAAGTACCTCCAAATGCTCGATAGCTCGCTCAACAAGCCCCTTCCCGAGAAGAGCTATGCAGAGGATTGCAGCTTTACTTTCACGTGAGTGAAATTATATTTGCAGCGTGGCGGGAGGGCCTGTGAGATGGGCGCGATATTTTTGATTGGAACTGAGATCCGTTCACCGGGACTTGTCTTCATCCTTACCACTTCCAACCACCGTATACGCATCGGGCAATCGTTTTGACCGTCTCCTTGGGGCTGAACGACCTCATCACGATCGCGTTTTTTCATTTTCGTAATTTTTTATTTTCACGCTGATTGCGGGATACCAGGAACCTGTATGTGAGTGCATATCTCTTCTTGTCACTTTTTTTTTGCGCTTGTGCGACGCACTTGTCGGGGAGGCATCGCCGTATCAAAACGGGTTTCCGAACCGCGGCGGACTCACTCGCCCCTCCTTACCCGTTTCGCTCACCTTCGTTAATTTTTTTCCCTGTGTTTTATATCCACACAGAATGCCGTAGACATCTTCGCCTTGGCGCACTTCTTAGGCTGGTTGGGCAAAGCGCTCATTCTCAGGGACTACTGGTTGTGTTGGGTAAGTGTTCCACTCGGTCAGCAGCTCACCCTTAGTCCCCCCGCGCACGTGATGTTCAGAGGGATGTGGGGTTAACATACATGCCTTGTCGTCTAGATTCTCAGCATATCATTTGAGTTGGCTGAATACAGTCTAGAACATCAGCTGGCGAATTTCAAGGAATGCTGGTGGGACCATGTAAGCGATAACCTATTGGGGTGCTGATGCGAGTACACACAACGCCGCTGATCTCGTGGGCGTTGTGCAGTGGGTACTGGATGTTCTCTGCTGCAATTGGCTAGGATTGTACATCGGTTTGAAGATTTGCCAGTTCTTTGAAGTCAAGGTTT
>WSTY01000130.1:0-23870 GCA_019633465.1 Tulasnella sp. 417
ACAGGTCAGGGTTACGTGAGATTTTGGAAGCTGTGAAAGGACCATCGTGAGAGTTTGTCCATCCAGATCCAGACCCGTCTTTCAAACTCCGCTGTTACCAAAAAATCTGTGATTAACTCAGTCCAGAAGACGAAGCACAGCGCGGTTTTCAAAAAAGAAAAGCGAGCAGGAGGGCGGAGCCGCATCCGAAGAGGAGCTCATCGTCGTTGGCAGTGGCCACAGAGGCGGACGAAGATGAGGGCGACTCAATTTGCGAATTCCGAATTCCGAAGACAAGGTGAGATTCGAGGCATCGTCCAATCTGCGTTCGAAGGACGAAAGTTCAACCCGAACCGAAGGGAAGGACCCGGGATTGGTTGGCGACAAGGTGATCACGATGCCGTGGGCCGATCGCCATCAGCTCTATCGCATTGCTGCCTCTCAGAAGACTCCTAAAAATGGTAGTAATGCTGGTGGAGATTGCACCCGCGGTGTTCACCTCCCCGTTTGCTATCAGTCAAATAGCAGAGCGAGCGAGCGAGACAGCAAGCCTTGGGCGTTGACTGCGACAGAAAATTGGATGGGCTGGCCGTTTCTAGGCCGATGCTTGTACGAAATGAAAAAACCAACCTGCAAAAAAAAATTCCATCGACCCTGGGGATGATGGGGTACCGCTGGTTCTGGTCTTACCCCACTTCCCAAAACAGATGACACCGATCAAAAAAGGACCCTGTCAATCGAAGCTCGTCCTTTCGTCGCGTGGCTGACGGGACTAGTGTAACCCCCGAAACTCCACCGTCCAACCCCCCCTCAAACATCCTTCACGACCAAGCTAGAACTCCTGCGGATTCCCGGCAGACATCAAGAAAAGTTATTTTCGCTCGAATTCTTGGAATATTTCTTTATTTTCGTCACAGGAACCAAGAGAAGTGCATGGAGACCGGAACCACCGGTCTGTGTGGGTCATGCCGACACCCCACCCCTTGGCCAGCCGAAAATGCCAGCCAACGAGAGCCCAACATGATATACGAATACGTTGATTCGCCTTCGACCGAAGATCTTCTTCATTTCCTTCCCCCCTTCGCACCTCCCACCTGCCTCGCCTTCTCAGCTCTCACCGCCGTCTTGGTCAACGGTTTTTACGCCACTCTTATCATTCACCGGCCCGTCTCTTCTCTTGAACAAAAAGACGTCCCTAGAGCTTGATTTGCTCGAAATCTTGATTGTCTTTTCCCCCTCCCTTCTCCCCTCCTTCCTCCTCTTCTCATTTTTCAAAAAACAAGACTGCATTCTTTCGTAGAGATGGATTCTCTCCCAGTCTCCCCTGCCGTATTCATTTGCGGTGCTTTCGCCACTTATACCATCGGGACGTGGATCTACAATCTGTTCTTCCATCCACTGCGACATGTGCCAGGACCATGGTACACCGCTATCTCGTCCACTTGGCTGTCCTTCCAGGACATGACTTTCAAAAAAGGTGAGGGCCCCTTGACGATACAGTGCACTTCAGAACCCAACGTCCTGATCGCTTTCCTCCCGATGACCAGCTCTCGTGATCGACGAGCTTCACCAAAAGTATGGCCCCGTCGTCCGTATCGAGCCCAATGTCGTCTCCTTCCTCGACGCCGCAGCGACGCGGTTCGTCTACAGCTCGACCTCGAAGCTTCCCAAGTCGCAATTCTACAAGGCCTTGTTGACCAATGAGAACGATCATGCGATGACGACGCTGTACGTCCCTCTTTCCTTTTCGGTCCCCCTTCGCCACTGTGCTCTCAGCAAACGGCTGACGCCGGACCCCCCCACAGTGATCCCATTCTCCACGCTCCCAAGAAGCGTGCCTATGCTCCTCACTACACGCCAAACAACCTCTCCTTGTACCAGCCAGAGATGCGCGAGTACACCCAGCTCCTGCTCGAGAAGATGGATTCATACAAGGGCGAGAAGGCCTTCGACTGCCTCGTCATGTTCCGCCGTCTCTTGGTCGACGTGATCTTCGTCTCGTCTTACGGCCAACGCATCAACTCGCTCAAGCAATGGGATATCGAGACCTTTAAGGAGGATCCCGCTAGTGAGATCGTTGCTTCCATCAACCTATTCCCAATCCGAGTAGGTTCCGCTGTTACTCACTTTAACGACTTCGACTTCGATTCTAAACCTTTTCGGTTCCTAAACTTCTAGGGCGTCTTCCGTGCCTCGTTCCCCAAGTTCCTCTGGGACATCGTCTGCAAGATCCCCATCAAGGCTTGGAAGCGCGTCGTCGACTCTGATCGTCGGGTTGCTGAATACGTTATCGCTGCGCGCGACAAGATCGTCCAGACCGACAAGAAGCTCGACCTGACCAGCGGCGACTTGGACATGGACGGCGAAACCGACGAACGCCTCTCCTTGATCCACCGCCTGCTCCGTCAACAGGTCAAAGCCAAGCATGAAGACCGGTTGAGCGATAGGGATATCATTTCCGAAGCCATGGGCCATACGTACGTCTCGAAAGTCTTTTGTCGATTTTGAAGAAAATCGCTGACATGTATGCGGACGTTCTAGCATCGCCGGCGTCGACACCTCATCCACCACTTTGTCATACATGATGTACACCCTCGCCAACCGCCCCGACATCCTCGCCAAACTCCGCGAAGAAATCGACCCTCTGATGCCCGATGACGGCCAAGGTGGCAAGCGCACCGCGCCCGATTTCCAGGTCCTCAACCGCCTACCTTACTTGACTGGCTTCGTGAAGGAGAGCTTGAGGCTGTACGGCAGTGGGCCTTCCCTCCTGGAGAGGGTCGTTCCGCAGAGCTTGCAGGGAGAGTTCTCGATCAAGGGAATCCCGATTCCTGCTGGTACGCCAAAGATCCAGTTTCAAATAATAATATTTGTTTGGCTGATAAAAATATTCGGGCGTATAAATTAGGTTCCGTCGTTGGCACCCAAGCTTGGTCCGTTCACCGGAATCCTGAGGTCTTCCCTGACCCTTATGCGTTCAAGCCCGAGCGCTGGTTGGACGAGACCGAGGAAATGAGGGTACGTTCATTTAATTCATACCTAATACGGCCCATGCACATGTCTAATTCGTGCTATCTTAGTCTGCTATGATGCCCTTCGGTACTGGTGGACGCATTTGCGGCGGAATGAACTTGGCTCAGTACATGCTCCGGATTGGTATGTTACCTAGAATGATCCCTCCGAGATAGAGGAGCTAATCTAGCGGATGCATATTCCCCAGCTCTCATTACAACTATCCGCAACTTTGACATTGTCGTCCCACCAGAGACTACACCCGAGACGATGGCCTGCCGATTCGCTTTCGTAAGTTATTGGTCATTCACACTCGTAGAACACCTTTTAACCAATCTTATAAATCTTGCAGGTCCTTCTCCCCGCCGCTCAACGTGTTGACCTCATTTTTACTCCTCGCAAGGATTGATTTTCTTTCCTTCGGACTGGATCGTTCCCTAGTTTTGTTTTCTCTCCCCTGAACCCCCAAACACACTCGTTCCCGATCTTTTTCCCTTGGATTTCGTTGGTTGTCTAGATGTATGATTTCTTTTTTTTTGGACTTGATATCAAAATTAGTTGGGCTCTTTTTGCCACGCAATACTCGGTGCTTGATGGGTTCCCACCGTCGGGTGGCTGCGTTGGCGGTTGCATCATCACCGCGACAGAGCCGCTTGTCCATATCTTCCGCAGAATACATACCGACCCAAGATTCTGGCAGATACAACGGAAACCGGAAGGATTTTCGTTCAAATTCCTGCAGGGTTTTTTTTGTCACAGGAACCAAGGAAGGGAATGGAGACCAGAACGCCGCCACCCTTGGAAGGCCAAGAGGGCCGGAATATGCTTTGATTCGCCTGCAACCCCGAAGATCTTCTTCATTTCTTCCCCCTCTTCGTACCTCCGTCAACCTCGTCTTCTGGCCTCTCACCAACATCGTGGTGAACCAAGCTTTTCTTTTTACGCCACCCTTATCACCATCTCTCTTGCTTCTCCTTCTTTCGACTCACCTTACAAAAGGCATCCTTCGAGCTTGATTTGCTCTGAATCTTCAGTGTCTCTTTTCCCCTCTCCTTACCCCCTCCTTTTTTTCTCTTTTCCTTTTCCCCCCTTCAACCTTTCCAAAAACAGACTGCAACATCTGTAGAGATGGATTCTCTCCCAGTCTCCCCCGCCGTATTCATTTGCGGCGCTTTTACCACTTACACCGTTGGAACTTGGATTTACAACTTGTTCTTCCACCCGCTTCGGCATGTGCCCGGGCCATGGTACTCGGCGATCTCGTCCGCTTGGCTGTCGTTCCAGGACATGTCGTTCCGTAAAGGTAAGATGATCGATGACCGAGCACAGTCCGAGACACCCCGTTCCTGATGGTTGTCTCATCAGCTCTCGTGATCGACGAGCTACACCAAAAATACGGTCCTGTTGTCCGCATCGAGCCCAACGTCGTCTCGTTCTTGGACCCGGCTGCGACGCGATTCGTCTACAGCGCGACCTCCAAGCTCCCCAAGTCACAGTTCTACAAGGCCTTGTTGACTAATGAGAACGATCATGCCATGACCACGCTGTACGTTTCTTTCGCCACCCGACTCTCATCGTATCGGCTGACCCCGAACCCCCCCAGTGATCCCATTCTCCACGCTCCCAAGAAGCGTGCCTATGCTCCTCATTACACGCCAAACAACTTGTCGCTGTACCAACCCGAGATGCAAGAGTATACCCAGCTCCTGCTCGAGAAGATGGACTCGTACAAGGGCGAGAAGGCGTTCGACTGCCTCGTGATGTTCCGTCGTCTCCTGGTCGACGTGATCTTCATCTCGTCTTACGGCCAACGTATCAACTCGCTCAAGCAATGGGACATCGAGACTTTCAAGGAGGATCCCGCCAGCGAGATCGTCACCTCGATCAACCTCTTCCCCATCCGCGTAGGTCTCCCAGCATCCACATGGCGACGAGTTGACTCGATCTAACGTTGGATTTGGGTGGCCTAATTTAGGGTGTCGCCCGCTCCTTGGTCCCTAAACACTTCTGGGACTTGCTTTGCAAACTCCCCATCAAGGGCTGGAAGCGAATCGTCGATTCCGATATTCGGGTGCGTTGCCGGTTCTCTTGTCCTCCCAAATATTCCGGCCGACTAGTTAACGGGACTGGGTTCATCGTCTTCTTAATAGGTTGCTGAGTACGTCATTGCTGCCCGCGACAAGATCGTCCAATCCGACAAGAAACTCGACTTGAGCAATGGCGACTTCGACATGGATGGCGAAACCGACGAACGTCTCTCTTTGATCCACCGCCTGCTCCGCCAACAGGTCAGAGCCAAGGTCGAGGACCGACTGAGCGATAGGGATATCATTTCTGAGGCTATGGGTCATACGTACGTCTTTCTCTTCCTTGTTCATGAGTTGAACCTGGAAATTGACGTGCAGAATGAATGGACGCGTTTAGGATCGCCGGTGTCGACACCTCGTCCACCACCTTAGCATACATGATGTACACCCTCGCTTGTCGTCCCGACATCCTCGCCAAACTCCGCGAAGAAATTGACCCCTTGATGCCCGATGACGGTCACGGTGGCAAGCGCACAGTGCCCGACTTCCAAGTCCTCAACCGCCTACCTTACTTGACTGGATTTGTCAAGGAGAGTTTGAGGCTTTATGGAAGTGCACCTTCGTTTTTGGAGCGTGTCGTTCCACAGAGCTTGCAGGGAGATTTCTCCATCAAAGGCTTCCCGATTCCTGCTGGTGCGTCGCATGGTATCCTCCCTTGAATAATATGCTTTGGCTAATACGGCGTTGGATGCATGAATTAAGGCTCAATCGTTGGTACCCAATCTTGGTCTGTTCATCGGAATCCTGAAGTCTTCCCTGAGCCTTATGCATTCAAGCCTGAGCGCTGGTTGGATGAAACGGAGGAGATGAGGGTATGTCTAGCTTTCTACCTTGTCAGATATTCAGACATGTCGCTGAGCATTTGCTTCAGGCCTCATCGATGCCCTTCGGTACTGGTGGACGCATCTGTGGTGGAATGAACTTGGCTCAGTACATGCTTCGCATCGGTGCGCCACGAATTGAGTCTTTGAGATAGACACCGGCTAATCTCATGAACGGATATCCTAGCTCTCGTCGCCATTATCCGCAACTTTGACCTTGTCATCCCACCAGAGACCACCGCCGAGTCGATGGCTTGCCGTTTCGCTTTCGTAAGTATGGTTATTCGTTCTCACAAGTCGCTCGTTCTAACAAAGGCCATCAATCTTGCAGGTACTTCTCCCTGCCGCTCAGCGCGCCAACCTCATCTTTACTCCTCGCAAGGATTGAGCTGTTCCCCTTGGACTATTTTCTCTTCCACACACCCCCAACACACTCTTTTCGATCCTTTCCGGATATTTCGTAGGTTGTCTAGATATTTCTTTTTTTTTTTACTTGGTATCACAGTTGGTTCTTTTGCCACACAAACCCCGCCTTCTCCCTGTTGCACCCCGTCGTGTGGCTGCTTCCGGGTTTGATCATCACCTCTACTTTGCCTTCCACGACCCCCCTTCAGCCGCGGAGGTCAGCAACCGACCAATGCTCCACGGAATGTATTGCAAAGGCTGTGTAGCTGTGGGGGGGCAGGGGTGCGTATAACCTTGACGTTCTTGCACGCGGACATCTTCTCTTCCTGCGAAAACTCAAATAAGCCCCAGTGCTTCGGTCCTGCTTCGGTCTAGCCATACCGGCTGCACTTCCCGGAACCGACCTTGCTTTTCTCGACCCTGAACCTCCCACCCGTGCCCGTACCTTCTTCTACCATCAAGGGACTTGCGAAGCGAAGCCCAAATCGGCGCGTGCAAGGGAAACGCTAAGTTAATGTGCTAGTATCCAAGGTGAGCTTTTTTATTCGGGGTTGGCAGAGCAATCACCTTGCATGGGAGCAATATATGAGCATCAGGATTGAGAGCGTGGGCCATTTGGCTGAACATTGGGCAGACATTAATGGCTGTCGGGGCGGTGGATTCAAGGCTGCGGATGGTTGTGAAGAGACGGGCGCTGCAGTGAAAACCGAGAATCCCTTCAAGTTTACGCGGATGTTGACGACCCACCTCTGGGGTTCAATCCTCGATAGTTGAAAGTATCGTCGCTTCCTTGCGGAGGAACTTGAACAAGTTGAGCCTGTCATCGAATGGCTACTGAATTGTGTTTCCCCGAGTGAGGTACGTCGGGAGACATTGGAAGGTCTGCACGCATTTCGCCCTGCCCCCACTCAACTCCCAAGCTCAGAGCCTGAGAAAAGATCATCTATACAGTAGTATTCACCAGGTTCCGCAAAGGGAGGGTGATCACCAGCTGCAGGGAACACAGGAATTGATGGAGTGTCGAAATGCTTTCTTCAATTGGTTGAAGAACCTCATACCCCATCAAGACATCTCGGGCAAAAGCGCGGAGCATGGCGGAACCGCCACCTAAGCGCCAAGCATCTAAGAGAGAGAAATAAGTATAGACGGAAACGATGTGCAAGCAAGAGCGGCAGCGAGGAAGCATGCTGCAATAGCTGCCGAATTCTATGTCCTCGACGGCACCGACGAATGCAACCCTTCTCTCTAAGACAGGGCTCATCCTTTACTTTACTTGTTCCCGAGGAGGTTTTTTCCGCAAGTAAGCAATTCGAACGAGTGGAATGCTACTGAAAGGGCGAAACACGGAAAGAGGGGCGGATAAAATCACCCCTTGAGACCAGAAGTCTTTACACGAGCTCAGGAAGGTCTTGGGAACACTGAGCGACAGTTAGCCTATGCAGACTTTCAAGCTGAACGGGCCGGATAGGTTAAAGTCGGGTTGAGTGCACTGCAGACTTGACTTCAGTCCGCGTAATCGCCGATCTCCTACGCAAGGAGTGATATGTTGACGGCTGCCAGGATCCCGCCTTAGCGCAATTGGAACTATCGGCATTGGATCCTTGCTTACGAGTGCTCAAAGGTTTAGGCAGACGAGAATGCGGCGGCGTCCCAACAAGGTAAGTTCGAGAAGCTTAAGAAGTATACGGTGGCAATTCTGAGGTCCGGTCCGGGGGACAACAGAAGTCATCTAGAACGGACAAGTGGACCGCGGTAACTGACCGCGGGTATGAGAAATCGGGAAAGGTACAATAGGGGTGCGCGGTACAGCACGCATCCGGTAGTGAAGTTTCCCTCAATCCTCGGGGCGGCAAGGACGGGAATGGCAAGCTTCCAGAAAGGTATCAGCATACTTAATCCGGCTAGTCGAGACCATGCAGCTTTAGCGGAGGAAGAGGAGGAAGACTGGACAAGGCAACTGAAGTGGTTGGTTCCTTTCATACGCGTAAAAGGTTGGATGTGGCATCGGGGGACTCGCATGGCCTGTGGCATCACCAAGTCCGGTTCAGTCCGCAGGGATTTGGATCTCAGTGGAGGGAACCGATCTCATCCGCTTGCTCAGAACATTTATGATGGCAACTGCGGTATTGCAGTACAAGGTGGAATCATTATCCGAATTTAGCTCATCATTGAGCCCGGGTCTTGGACTCTGGGGGCCGCATTGCACTGCACTCGACGAAAATTCCTGCACAGGAACGCGAAAAGGGTATTGATAATTCATCCATCTACATCAAATTAAAGAATAACTTCGTAGGAGGGGGGAATTCGGGTAAGCAGGAGGAGGGTATAATATATCGGGAGGAGGGGAGATGTATGAGGGAGAATCACGACCACAGCAGGGGGGTGACAGCAGGCTCATCGAGAGGCATACATAACGAATCAGATGAAAGCGAGACGAGAAACGTTCATCGACCAGAGGACAGCATCCCTAAAGAGGAGCGAGGAACAAACCCCAGAGCGACCAACAAACCCATGTTCGTGTGTGTGTCAAGGAAGAAAAAAGAAAAAAAGAAGTAGCGAATCCGATATAAAAAAGAGCAGCACCCAAACGTGAAAAAAGAGCAAGACCTTCAGAGTTTAAAATGATAATGATGATGAATTCATAGTAGTTGATTGGTCATACGGCATTCGTTCGTCCCAAACGGCATCCCGTGCACGGCGTCAATTTTACCGACGTTCCCCCCAAGACTCCCAGGACTCGGAAGGACCAGCGGCGGCAGCAAGGGCCGCACCAGGCGAGACCGCTCGAGAGCTGACATATGGGGGAGGCGGGAACTCGGAGGCCGTTGACGGTGCCACGGCCATTGACGACCTGCGAGAGCCAGCTTCCGGTGCGGCAAGCTTGCCTCCCACAAGTGGCACAGCTTCCAATTCGGCCTCCTCTGCCTTGCTCATAGGTGAACGTGGCCGGGAAAGTGAGCCAGGGTTGCGGCGAATGAATGTCTGAGCTTCGGTGTCTGAGTCGATGGGAGGCAGTGAGATGGGTTCGAAGTCGGGCGAGCGATTGGACGAGGAAGAGGGATGGAAGATGGCAGGGAGGAAGAAGAGGATGCCTCGTGAACGGCGACGCCTGCTGCTGCGGGAGGCTGATCGGCTGCTGCGCCTGCCACCTGTTGTAGCATATTCAGACAGCGGAGTGATCGCACCAAAGACCCAAGAGCTTGCACGCTTGAGGGCGCCGGCGACACCGTTGGATTCAGATGACGAAGTGCTGGAAAGGGACGGGGATAACGGACCGACTTCCACTGAGAAGGGCATTATGGATGAGGGGAATCGTGGGGTAGCGGTTGGCGATGTGGGTTCGGATGACGATGGTGTGAGAG
The DNA here is from genome assembly GCA_019633465.1 of Tulasnella sp. 417. Classification (NCBI taxonomy): domain Eukaryota; kingdom Fungi; phylum Basidiomycota; class Agaricomycetes; order Cantharellales; family Tulasnellaceae; genus Tulasnella; species Tulasnella sp. 417. The sequence continues at coordinate 9,667 of WSTY01000130.1, forward strand.
CCGTAGACGATCCGGACGCTTCCCTGCTGTGCCCTCCTGCGAACAGAGAGAATGGGCCCAGGTCCAACTGAGTGGTGTTGGTGTCGCGGTCGTAGATGAAGCGAGGGAGAAGGACTTCGTAGCGACCAAAGGCCAATCTCCTGCCTCTGAATCCACTGCCGTGTCCCTTCTTCTTGAGGATGTACATCTTCAAGCCGAAAAAGGCGGCAACAATGCAGGCGACGTACATCAACCGCATGCCCCAAACGCCGAGGAACGTCCATAGCCAAGCATCATCTGAGTGCCATGAGCTGCCGTAGTAGTGCTCAAAGAAGGAGTGCGGCGCTTCTCCCGGCTTTGCGTTCTTTCCGTACAAGCTCTTTGGTAAGATCCGAACATCCCCTCCAGGGTTCTGAGGAGTTGGAGGGTGCGATGCGGTGTAGAAGCCATATTGGGCGGACATGAACATGGGACCGGTGGTGAACATAACCGTCGGGTAGTTGAGGATGTAGTTGATGTCGAAGGTGATGAGGCCCCGAATAACTTGCTCCATGAAAGGATGTCCTGGCGTGCTCGTCATAAGATCGTTGCTGACACCGACTGGAATGGTCTTGGGGAGGATGACTTGGAACTTGAGTAAGGGGTCCATCGGTCGGAGGCAACCCATGTCGAGGTCCATGTATACGCCACCGAAGTGGTGCAAGACGAAGTAGCGGATGGCATCTGCACGTTGAATCTTGTACTTGTAGCCGTCAAAGGTGGAGAGGAACCACGGATAGTGGTCTGCGATGAGCTGTCGTGATTTGGCGTCGGTCCATAGCATGTATTCGCTGGACAAGAGAAAGCAAATGTCAACAGTCCGTCCCAAATTAAACCAAGGCCTTTTTTAGACCGCATCGCTAACGACGTGCATGGCAGGGAAAAGACTTACTAGTCAGGGTGCATATTCCTGCAGTCCTGCGAGGCCCCTGCCCATTCCTCTGGCAGGACATCCGTCTTCCAAGTCTGGTGTAGAATTCTTGGCACAATCTCGTCTGCCCTCGATGCGTTGGCCCTGCTGGCCGTTGGATCCCATGGCACCTCATCCTCCGTAATGTACGCCCAGTCTGCAATCTTCAGGTAGGCCTGGGTTGTGGAGAGAACGACTGCGGTTCCAACCAGGAAAAGACATAAGAGGGAGAGGAGGACAACGGACACCTTGCGCGCCATTGCTGGGGAGAAAATGGGAAGGAAAGACTGCGCAGCTGCGTTGACGCTGTGGACGACGGTCTGCTGCTGCTGCTAGTCGTGAGCGAGGGGGATGGGAAGGGAAGAGAAAAAAATGATTTGGGGGTTGGGGAGAGATGAAGAAGGGCTGGAGGGCAAACTCGACCAAGGGACTTGAGCGTGAACTGGGCGCTGTTCAAAGCGTTCCCTCGTCAGCAATCTCACGTAACAACGCGCGTCGGATGTGTCCGCACCCTGCAAGGCCCCCGACAACGTGCCCGACTTACTTGACGATTACTGCGTAAGGTAAGGAAAAGTACAGGGGGTTGCTAATGGCAAGAGCTACAAGAGGCGATACCAACGCTCGTATCTATCGACGACTATCTATAAGTAACCTCCCAGCGGCTAATTGTGACGTCGACCCGATGCGGACACTGGGGAATGCTGTGTCATCGCGAGATGAACACTTGCTCCACTGCCGAGCGTAGTTGACCGCCTACATGTGTCCCAAAAAACCGCTCTACAGTATCTGCAGCATCGCTCCAATCTCCTCTCGACCAATCTTGGCCTCTTCGCGCACCTCGTTCTCCCTGAGCATATGACGCTATCAGGTCGGCCAGCTTGCCCGATGATGATCCAGCCGCAGCTGCGAGCGCGGTCGAGTTGCCGGCCGCTATACCTGCAAGAACCTTATCTACCCACATAATAGCCTGTCTCAAGGTCCACCCCCGCCATTCCTCATCGCTAGGTATCGGGATCGTAGAAAGCCGGCTAGGGGGAGCTCTTTTCGCGTATATCGAAACATTCTCATACCGCTGCGCTTCGGCTTCCTGTTCCTTGCGAACCAGATCGATGCATTGCTGTATCAAGCCGGGAAGCGCCGCAATGAGATACGTTCTTAATTGCTCTTGGATAAGGCTGAGAGGGTGCGAGGGTTCCGAAGGCGTGTGGTCGACTTGAGGGCTTGCATGCACCGAGGACGAGGACGAGAGAGTTGCCGAAGCTGGAATGGTAGAACGATGTGACGCCACCGAGGAAGTGGTTAGAGCTGCCTCGCGTTTCTTCTGTGCCACTTTGCCCCAATCTGGTCTCTGTGAGTTTTGGGGAGTTCTGGAAACTTGCGAAAGACCCGCAAGATTGTTTAACAGCTGGCTTGAGTCCCACCCTGGGGATGGTCCAAAACACTCATATCCTGGCAGGAAGCTTCGCTTCTGTTATCCAATAAGCTAGAAGAAACGTGTGTGCTCACCTTCGATCTTGGCTTTTAGCTTGATGTTTTTGTCGTAGCTTAATATCCTCATGTTTTCTATACAGAGATTGCGTTTAGTGTTCGCCACGCCCTTTCGGTCATTAGTACGGTGCATTATACCAACCAGGAGGCACGCTCATGGCCGCTGAAAAGTGGTTCGCGCATTCAATAACCAGGTCGTCGTTTTCCATCTGTCGACGGGGTGCTCAGCACTCAGTTCCCTCTTTCAGCGTTTGAGTGAACTTACATTTTCTCGGCCATACATCCAGTTCCCTCTTGGGCTCTCGGAAGTCTTCTGACCCCGGATAAACGGTGAGCGGTTTACAAGCGGTAACAGCCAATCGTTCGCCCGTCGTGCCAGATTAGACACGGAGACGACAGCGAGCGAACCATCTGCCTTTCGGGCTTCGTTTTGCTTCTTGGAGTTGCGCAAGCCGTCCAACTCCTGGATAACTATTCCTGGTATTACGAATAATAGGTCGATTTGGGGAGAGGACGATTGGAGTTGCTGGACGGTGAGTTTCAGGAGAGGAAGTTGGGAAATAAGTACGTTGGTGTCAATGATGATCAAGTTTGCTGAAGATTTGGCTGAAGTCTATGGTCGAAAGAGTACGGGATAAGGCTTTCAGACAACTTCTTCCGTCGTATGAATGCATACCAGCTCCCAATCAAACTCCATTGCGCCCATCAAGTCCGAATTCTGGTATTCGAACGACTCTGCAGCAGCGCGGCCAATGCGTACGTCTTCCACTGCAGTAAATGAGTCGAGAGTGTAGTCGTCCTCGTCCGTATCCATGCCCAAGATTTGTTCTTCATGCTCTTCGTTGATTCCGTCAACTATTATGGTCGTTGGACCAGTAGTTCGGGGCCCCTTCCAAGACAGGTTCCAGGCGTCCGCATACGACATTCTATGGCTCCCAGTGGTTAGGTATGAGGATGTACGGTGTTTCTGCTATACCGTGGCTAGTGATAAAATCTGTTAGAAGCTCGTACACAACGACGAAGAAAGTGAAGAAAGGGGATGTTTGGGGTTTAGGTCTCCGTGGTCACACGCGAACGGCTTCTTCTTCGGAGCACCCCAATTCCTTCCAACCACCTGCCGTATTTCCCGTGACTCCCGATTTTACTCCAACTTTACTCTTTTCCAACTGCGGCGGGAATGTGCGTTCTCCTAAACTGAACATACTACCAAAGAAGTCACCGTTTCATCTCTTCAACTTACTACTATTCTCGCCTCCTGAGATGAAACCTGTGACATCGGCCGTCCGGTCGGCACAAGCCCGAACTATCCGAAGCGTCGTCGTTTGCCCCGATGTGGGGCCCTACAGTGGCCAACGCCACTATAGTGACGGATCTTCAAGCGGTCTGCATTTTTATCGGAATCGACAGTTGGAATTATGGGCATCAAAGAAACCTACGCCGTTGTCCTTACGGCAGCTTGTGCGTGTCTCTCCCTCGTGGTTGCTTGTTCGGACCTGACCTCCCCTTCATGTTGGTCTACAGGTCTTTTATGGGAGGTCTATGACTCCTGAGCGGCTAATTAATGTTGGTTGGAACTTGCTTTGCGCATCAAAGAGTCGTTCGCTGAGCAAGTTGATGCAAACATACTTCCCTTTTCAGAGCGCGAATTATGTACGTACGGAACTTCCGACCAGGATAGCTCATCGCATACGCGACATGCAAGCGCTTCCGTATGTTGTAGTTAGGCAGGAAATGGTCGGCAAGGTGTACGAGGTGGGTACTGAATGCATTGACCGGTTCCATGCCCTTGTTGACCTCCCCTTTCCGTCGGCAGTTATATTGGGATGCATTTGAGAGGTAAGCTATACATTCATTCCAAGTAATCTCCTGGAGTCTAAAATGAAGCCTTTTCCCCTCTCTAGGATCCGAAGCTATCCACCAATAACGAATCTCGACGAGAACGATCGGTTCTGCAAGTTCATTCAGGGTCTGTTGAACCAACAGTGGGTCAATCGCAACGAGCAGACGTTGCCTTTGGCTCACGTTTGATTCTAACAGCTCTACTGTCATTCCAAATCTTGCACTGGGACTCTCCCTCACCTCTTCGTACCTCTCGCCTGACGATCTCGACTCCTTTTTCCGGAGGATGCTCGTCTCCAGAATCTCTCGGCGTGTAATCTGCGAGCACCATGTTGCTCTCAGTGACACACTAGCGGGTCGACACCCAGATGGAACCAAAGGTCATGTTGGGGTGATATATAACGAGATCAAGATCAAGGATACCATCGAGCGATGTGTGAAAATGCTGAAACAGCGCCCGCGGGATATGGCCGACGACGAAGAACTGAAGTCTATGGGTGCGAGGAAGGGGGCTAAAGAGAACTGGCCGACCTTCAAGATTGATGGCCATTTAGATACGAAGGTCTCGTACATCAAGGTACGTTGGGGGTTGACGGGCCAAAAGTCTGATGATCCGAAAGACCAACTCATGTGGGTCTTGGCATGTGCAGGAGCATCTGGAATACATCATATTCGAGATCTTCAAGAATGCAGCCCGATTTTCGATGCTTCGACGAGCCCATGGCGATGTCCCGCCAGTGATTCGAACGACCATTGTGTCTGGAGATGAAGACATCCTTATTCGAGTCTCAGATCAAGGTGCGTTTCCCGACCAGTTGCTTTCTTCGTCCGTTTGGTTGACATGTTCCATAGGTGGTGGGGTGACTCCAGAAATAAACTCAACAGCAGATCTCTTCTCGTTCTCTCACCTTCGAAACTCGACTCGACTGACCAAGGACCGTCTCTCCGCCCTTCGAGACGCGAGTCTTCGAGAACGGGGATTCACGGGAACCGTCGCGGAACAGCTTAATGAGAAAGCACACCAAGCGGCGGTGAAGAGGGATGAGGCCAAGCCCTTTGTCAGAAGAATTGGACTTGGACTGCCTCTCAGTAATATATTTGCTACTTACTTTGGTAAGGTCCCTCTCCACTCATTCCCTTGACCCATCTTTCTGACGCGACATTACTTGGTTAAAGGAGGATCCTTGGATTTGATTTCACTGGAGGGATGGGGTCTGGATGTGTACATTCGTCTACCGCGTCTAGGTACTAACTTGGAGGGCATCGAAGTATGACTTCTCTGCATGAAATTTCGGTCCATGTCGAGTACAATGTTGTCTTGAGCGATTGCTTATGTCAGACGCGCGTGTCGCGAACATCCTGCAAGCCAAATATTTGCCTCAGCTCACATTCAAACTAGGACACCCACCGTATGCGATCAGCTACTAAGAAGGCGCAAGGCAAGGAGAAGAAAGCACCAGTGAGAGATGATAAGCCAGTAGGAATCGCTTTCTATGCATGTGGTGGATAGTCCGTGAACCTGAGCACCCCGTGCAGCCTCCACCGCAAGCAGACGCATCTGGCGAGAAACCCAAGTTCTTCCCCCTCTTCTACAAGAAACCGAAAGCAGCCGAGTCTAGCACAAGCGATGGCGATGGCTCACTGAATGTCACGCGTACACCAATGGAGCTCGATGATGTCGACCCTGTATCATCTCCCCCACCAGGTCTGTCGGTCGCCGATCGGGAGAGGGAACCAGCCAGCTAACACGACACCCTCTGTAGAATCAAACAAACCTCTCCCACCTCCAACGCCAGTTGGCGATGAACCCGAATTGTCCGCCCTGCATTCCATCTTCAGCTTACCAGTTCCCACCTTGAAGACCAAAGGATCCACCGGCTCCCTCCAGAAGAAACCTTCCGCCTCATCTTCGAAGAGCCGAAGACCTAGCACAACGAAGCGCAAATCACCTTCGGCTGCGTCTCTTACGCCACCGTCGAAATCCCCCCGCCTTGGGGCTGAGAAAGACGCGACTTCGACGCGAAAGGCGTCGCCTTTGTCCAATCCCCCAGAGGTAATTCACCTCCTCGACGAGGACGAAGAGCCTGTCACTGCTAAATCTCAGCCTGGATCATCAAATGTCGCCGCTTCACCGCTTCCTCCAGCCGCAGGACCGGTCCAGCCACCGAAACCGACTCACCCGTTCTTCGCCCCTCGCAAGGCCAAGGATCCACCGCCTGTCCCAGCCCCTGCACCCGAAGTCCATATTATCGTTGATGATGAACCCACTAAAGGAAGCCACGGTGATCCAATCCGCATATCGTCTCCGCCGGATTCACCGGTCGTTTTGCGAAATTGGCCACCGCCAGCGAAGAAGCGTCGCTTAGAGCCTAAAGAGGCTCCTTGGCCGAGTGGGGAGCTCCAGCATGTGAAGGGACCTGACGTCGAGCGGGATATTTCTCTTTCGAGCTTGCCGTTCGGTCGAAGGATACCCTCTAGTGCGGTCACTACCGGCGGCTCGACTTTGAAGTCGGTCCTACCACCTTTGCCGTCCTCTGAACCAACTCAGCGAGCAGTTAGTGTCGCTACAAACCTAGACCAAAGAAGTATAGAATCTGCGCTTCTTTCCATACCGAAATCCCACCTTCAACTTCCCGCTTTCTCTCCACTGGTGAAGCACTTGTACACCGGAGAGTCGCAGGTCGACCAGAACGACCCGTGGACAGATCGATGGAGACCTCGAAAAGCCCACCACGTCTTGGGGAATGAGGAGAATGCAAAGTATCTCAAGGCGTGGCTTCAGACCTTGGAACTGGGCACGGAGACCGTGATGACGGCTGTACCTCAAGCTCAAGCTCAAGGTGACTCAAGAGGAAGTTCCCCTCCGGGAAAGCGAAAGGGCAAGAGTAAAGCTAAAGCCGAGGTGTTGAAGGTTCCAAAGAGGCCGGTTGTGGTCAGGAAAGTGGAAAAGGTGCGGCCGGTGAAACGGCGGAAGAGAAAGAACGAATGGGGTTCGGATGATGACTGGATCGTCAACGATGACGAACCGGATTTCGATTACGGACAAGATGAAGAAGACGAGCCACAGCCGCTACGTTTCAGGCCGTCTGTAAGCCCTTGCAAGCCCCGGGCTGACTCACAACGGCCGTATGGGCTTCACCTCCTGGATGAGGGCAGCGAAGAAGAAAATGAATCTCCGAAACCAACTTTCAATCCATTGACAAACTCTATCCTTCTTTCTGGACCTCCTGGCTCCGGTAAGACGGCGGCGATATACGCCTGCGCCGAAGAACTTGGCTGGGAAGTGTACGAAGTGTACCCCGGAATGGGCAAGCGATCTGGGACAAACCTCTCAGCCATCGTTGATGGAGTATGCAAGAACCATGTCATCGGGGTTGGTATGCCGGTAAACTCGTCGAAACCATTGCCCCCTTCTCCAAAGAAAAGCGTCGGAAACAAGCTGGGCGAAAAAGCTGGCATAAAGAATTTCTTTAAGCGCCCACGAGGAGAGGAAGAAGGGGGTGGTGCACCCAAGGGTTCGCAGGGAGAACCAATCGTCCTGGATGATCACACTGCTCCGGACAAGGTTAACTCTCATGTGGCCAACGTTGCTGAACTCGTGGTCCAAAGTGTGCAGGAGCACGATCGCGGCGACAAAGGAGTGCAGATACAACAATCGCTAATACTTCTAGAAGAGGTCGATATATTGTTCGCCGAAGATAAGAACTTTTGGCCGACAGTGGTGGACCTAATAGCAGCCTCAAGAAGGCCGGTGGTGATGACATGTAACGGTAAGCACGGGTGGTTGGTTATTTGAAACTGGTTTACCGGGAATGTTTACGCTTTTTTAAAACTGGCGCCTAGACCCTTCGTTAGTACCATGCGAAGACTTGCCTCTGCAAGCCACGCTTGCATTCGAACCTGCTTCAGTGGCTGTAATGACGTCGTATATTCGATGTCTCGCACTCGCGATCGGGCAGGTCGTGCCCGAGCACGTCGCACGGGAAATCACTGAAGAATCGAAATATCGACCTATAGCTGCCGATTTACCGGACCAGCCAGTACATCCTCTGCCGTACCAAGAGCCCCCGGTCATCGACCTGCGCCGGGCCATTCAGCAGCTGCAGGTGTCTTGCGCGGCGGATGTAAGGGCTTCGGTTGAGCCAGAGACATGGACGGAGAGGGTGTGCGACTGGGGCTACGCTTGCCACGACGTGAATGCCGTTGTTGAGGAACCGAAGGGTGGTAAAAAGATATCGTCCCTTTGGAGGTTTATGGACCTCGTTTCTGTGGCGGACGCTCATATGAATCGAAGACCTTCAAGGGTGCTGGAAGTGAGTCTTTGCCGAGCTTATACCAAAATAGGATATATTAGTTTTCCACTGACGTGAGCGTTCCTTTCTCTAACCTTTTGGGATCGCGTGTCCACGTCCACGCACTTTCCCATGGGAATTTTCCCCCTTGTTCATCTCACAGGCTCTTACCATTGACCGATACCAAGACGGACCGGACGATGAGATTGGCCATCGGATTCTCCGCAAATGGCCCAGCTCCGAAGTAGACGCCAGCACGTTTTACGCAAAGGATGAAGAAATAACCCTGGAAAGCTTGGTCATGGCACGAGGCTATTTGGAAAAAAAGGGGCTTGGGGCCTTTTATCGCCGAGGAACGTGCCGCGAACTAGACAACGAGGTCGACAGCGACAAATTACCAGACCGGCCTTCGTCTGTGCCCTTTGACTGTGAGTGGCTTTACAAAGCCCGAGCAGACCATCAGCGAATGCTCGTGGGGTTCCTGGACGAGGTGTTGGAGACGCCGGACGTGCCCTTGCTCCCGCGTCCCGCGATGATTTTGGACTACGTGCCGTACGTCCAGGAGATGGTGAGGGTCGACGACGAGCTGGAAGCGTTGGCGAAAAGCGTGAGGGAGGGGGATGCAGAGGATCTGATGGGCGTCTTTTCGAGGAGAAGAGGGGTCGCGCAGCGTCAGAGCCTTCGCATTGGTGCCCGCGTGCCACCCACGCATGAGCGATACATCTCTCTCGGAGCAGATGGGCGGCACGCGGCACGCGAATCACGACTCGTGGTCTAACTGAAAAACGTGAGTTGATCTCTCCCTCTCTCTTTTTTTTTTCGGGTGTGCCTATCTCACGCTAAGGTTTCCTTTTTTTTTTTTACCCGAGAGAACAGAACAGACAGGTTCGGCGACACGCACGACGACACATAACGAGGGGGAGATATGAATGGAAGATGGCGAGGGGCGGGTGGCAGTGAATCCTGAGTGTCGTAGCATGTGGCCGTGGTTGTCGGGTTCCTTGGGTTGAAATTAGGTCGACGAGTTGATCCACAGAATCGTTGTTCCCTTCTTTTTTTCCCTTTGAGTGTCTCTCTTGCGCTTTTGCTCTTGTTCTCTCTTCCACTACCACCCCTCTCCCCTCCTCCCCTCCGCGTTGACGTCCAGAGCTCAGCTCGATGGCAAACCTCACCGCATCAGAACGCGCCTCACCGCCAGTCAAATCTCCAGCCCAGCACGCTCCAGGCCTTGCCCCCCTCGAGTACCTGCAGCTCACACAGCGCCGCGGGTCCATCACAGATCCCTCTCTCCACGCTTCAACGCATCAGTCCCAACCTGAACATGCCCAGTCCCCTCCTCGTCACCCCTTGGCCAACAGCTTCACCAATCACCGTAGCTCGTCCTACTCCTTCCCCCCAACCAAGGAGAACTCCGACCCGCCACGGCCTTGGTCAACTCCGTCAACCAACTCAATGGACACCGACCCGGTGAACTCACCACCTGGCAGGACGAGTGCAGGCCCGGATCCTGCAAGATCATGTATGTCGTGCTGTTCATCGCAGATTAGACTGTTCTAGCTCTGGCACATGGCTCTCGATCCTGTTCTACATAAGTAAACTGACCCTCATGCCTCTCGCACCTCCCCCCCCCTTCCCTATCTGCCATGCCTCCAGCATCCTCATCCTTCCTCCCTCCGCCAGCATTCGTAGGCTCGAAGCGCAAGATGTCTCACGACCGCCAAGGCTATCATTACCCTGACGAAGCGACCGCGCCGCCTGCCAACCCCGGCGGATATCCTTCCTTCAACCCCCAGGAAATGGAGGTTCCAAACCCGAAGCGTCGTGGCTCCACGTTTGACACCAACAACCGCATCGCCCATTTGTCGCTTCAGGACCGCCGGGATTCCGTCGACTCTAGGTCGAGCTTGAGCGGAATCTCAATGGGCGGGTGGGCCGGCGACAGGCGGGACTCGGTCTATTCCACAACTTCGATTGCGAGCAGTGTAAGTCGCAGAGCGGTGTGCTATGTTCGGACGCGCTTATAAGCTTAACTGAACAACGCGGTCCTTGGCAGGCAACATCCACTGGCGACAGTGAGCCCCATCCAACCCCCCGTCCCTTCGCCTTCCCCCAAGACCCAGTCGGACAGAACCCCCAGCCCGGTCAGGCTCAGCCCTCTCACAACTATACCATGCCACCAGGACCACCCATTCCGTCCGTCCATTACTCTGCATCTGCTGCCGCCGCTCGCCGCCTCTCCATCCCAGAGTCCAGCTTACCCTTGAACGGTATCAAACCACGAGCGAGAGCGTCTCGAGGTTCACGTGCAGTCTCCGGAAGTGACGATAGCACTCGTTCGTCTGACGGGACCGCTCCCGCGAATTCTTCGCCTCTCGCACAGCATGCCATTCCCAGTGCTTCTAATGCGGGCCCCGGCGCAGAATCGAGCATGAACCCGGGATACCAGAATCTGGGCCCACCTGGTTCCAAGAAGGAAACGCCTTACTCTCGCTCTCCCGAGCTGCGCGTCTCACACAAGATGGCCGAACGTAAGCGGCGGAAGGAGATGAAGGACCTGTTCGACGAGCTTCGGGACCAACTCCCAGCGGACAGAGGGATGAAGGCCAGCAAATGGGAAATACTTTCCAAAGGTGAGCATCAAACAATCTTCCGTTGAATGCGGAGCCAATATTACCCAAATGGGGGGGGGGGGGGTGGTTTATGGTTCTGCCACGTGCCCCCTTCGAACGCACCACGCGTGGTTTCCGCCGTGCCCCTTCCAATTCACTGCAATACGGAACGTTTTTTGTATTGATCCCGTGCTTTTTTTTTCTGTTCTTTACAGCCGTCGACTACATTTCTCAGTTGAAGGTAGCCTACACAGACATGGCAGGCGAAATTGACCGTCTCCGAACAGAGGTGAACACGCTCCGTGGACCTGGTGCTCCTCCCCAGCCACCCTACCAACCCCATGCCATCGTCGTCTCCTCGCACCACCCCCCCGGAACGAGTCGGTCTGACCCCTCAGCCCACGCGTCGACGAGTCCAGAGGCCCCCAGTCGCCCGTCAGCCGGGCAGAACGGGAATCACCACCACCACTCTACGGGAAGCAATGGGCATTCGGGATCCGACTCGTCGGACAAGGAGATGGACCGATCTCCCTCGGTTCCGACCTTGCACCCACTCCAGCCTCAGACGACAGGCTCCCAGCGCCAGTCGCCGTTCGCAACCCCAACTCCTCAAGCCCAACCTCAGCCACTCCCTTAATAAACAGGTCTTTCGTTCGTGTTTGTCCTTGGTGTACGCCTCATGAACTCTGGTTTAACCTTTCTCTAACTGTATCACCCTTGTGTTTTCTGAAAATCTTAACGACCTTCTCTATCACCCCGGATTCCCCCTCCATTCACGCCCATTTTCGTTCTTTTTTTTTCACACTTCCTTTCCTTCTATCGCTTTCGCTACTACTCGATCGGAATCCTTGGGCTTAGCGTTCGATTTATTTTTGGTACCCCATTAACGTGACGTTAAATCCCTGTTGGCTCGAGTCCCGGTTCCCCTCTCCAGTTTTGCTATCGTGTCAAATGCTTTTTTAAATACAAAAACAGGAAACAAGGAAGATCTTCACTTTCAAACGTTCGAGTGCTGTCTATGTGTGTTTAGATTCTCCAGAGACTTAGGAATTCAAGTCGTTGGCTGTTGCTCGCCCTCAGCCTCTAATCTCGCCAGCTCTGCTTCTTCCTTGGCAGCCTTCTCCTCCGCTTCAACGACCTCGACGTCGAGCGGGAACGTTAGGATCGCAGCGATGCCAGTCAATTGATTCAATTCTGCAGGTCCAAGTCAACAAGCGGGTCCACGGCACGGTCAGCGGACCCACGTACGTTGACCACTTTCATGCATGCTTGAGAATATCAGGACTTCTCCACCCTTTTGTTTGACAGACTCGACGAGCTCTACGTATTTCTTCCGCTCCTCGACCTTGTTAGACCTTTGAGACCGAACGCATGAAGCTCACAATGCGGAAAGAACGACGCTGCGTGCCCACCTAAAGAGCTCGTCCGTGATGAGGAGCGTACCAATCGCACCTCGGTCTGCGGCGAGGAGAACGTGATCGGGGCCGTACCATGCCCTAAGCTCATCTGATGCCAGCATCTTGAAAAACTTGTCGAGCATGATCCCTTCCTTGGCGAATTTCGTTTCTTTGAGTAAATTCGAGATCTATGCAGGGGTTTAACCAATTGAATGGTATCCTGGAACGATTCGGACTAACCTCCGGACTTTTCAGGACCTCAACTAAGCTGTGCACGTGCGAGCTTGAGGTGTGTATGCGAAGGAACTTTGAGCGAGCTTGTAGAAGCGCTTTGTTACCGGTTCGAGTCGCTTCGGCGAAGATGTACTCGTATAGTGTGTCTTTGACGAATCCGGGGCTGGCGAGAACGACAGCACGGAGGTCCGCAAAGGGTATGTGTCGGAGGAATGCTTGGTAGACCGCTTGGTAGAATCGCTCGGCCCCCTGCAGAACCATTGATCAGTGGGCTAGAATTCGAGTTAATCCGAACCCTCTCTCGCCTTATCGTGCAGTGTTGATGATCCCATTCGTTTTCTGGGAACCGGGACTTCGATACGCTGTCTGACGACGGTCATATGCTCCGACAGTAGACATATTGCCGCCGTGCCTATGTCGGAACCACGACATTAAGCACCAAAATTGCATTGCTGCCATCTCTGGTATCCTCCTACCTTCACTGGCTACGATAGCACCTAGATCCGCTCCTCTCCCCTCTACACAGGCATCCTCTACACGTCCAAGCGATATGCTATCCCACTCTTGTTTGATGATGGTCACATCCCGATTCGGTTCTAAATCGAGAGTGTGGTACGATCCCATCTTAACAAAGTTGTTCTCCTCGCAGACCCTTCCCGAGACTTGAATGGCTGCGTGTTGGTCGGATACTGAGGGGCCGGAAGCACTTCCGCCTCCCGAAGCGGAGGAAGGTGTAAAATGGACGTTGGCGACTTGGATGGTGAGCTTCGTTCGAACACGCTCGGAGCTTGTTGAGCCGGTCGCGCCTGTTTGGACTACTCGCCTATGAATTCGGGAGCGCAAGGGGAGATGAGTTGACGAAATTGCTCAGGAGAGTCGGAGTGGGAGAGCTAACCGCAGAGCCAGAGCTTTCACTTCATCCCCCTAAAACACGAATCAATAAGTCTATTGAGATCTTCGAACATTGAAAAGGACGCTCACGGTTTGAATGAGATTGTAGAGATGCCACATGTCTTCATCGTCTTCGGGGCACAGCACAACCGCTCCCAAGCCGTTTTTATCAACGTTGCGTCTGATTTGCTTCATGATTTGCAGAGACCCTCCAACTTATTGCACTTTAGAGAACCGATCTAGCTCGCTGACCTTTCAGGACCGAATACTCGGCAGGGGAAGAGGTGGTGGAAGAACAAGCGGACCGTGAGAGCAACGCCACCAGGTTGTTCCCCTTTCCTTGGAGTATTGGATTTGGGAAACACCTCTACATCCCGATTGAGGGTAGTCAATCGAGCTAGTTTTCTTCGTGCAGTCAGTCCACTGCGTCCAAGATTGTAGGGAACACGAATTCTCAGGAGGTGAACATGTCGATTGTAACCGCCTGACTGAGGTAAATAGGCGTGTCGAAAAGACAAGAAGCATC